>JAQQZT010000010.1:10796146-10808943 GCA_030068275.1 Clarias platycephalus
TAAAGACTTCATAACGCCTCTAATCTGAGGTGCTGTTAATTGGTCATTTTTCAGGCTGATAACTCTAAATGAACTTTACAATGCTGACCGAAACATGGGCGGTTCTGTGTTTTTAAGCACTGCGTCGGCATGTACTGTAGTACTATAGTACCAGTCAAAAGTTTGGTTTTAGCGTCCAGGACATGCAATAATCTTTATTGAACAGTTGATATTAAGATGTGGTTGGAAATTTCGCACATTTTTCTTAAATCAATAGTGGAACATGTTAGCAATCAATAAACAATCAATTATTAATGATTCAACTCAACTCAACTTTATTTGTATAGGACTTTAACAACAAGAATGCCCCAAAGTGCTTCACATAAATAATAAAATAATATAAAAAAGACATCATTAAAATCACATCACACACATATTTAATCAAACAAAATATATAAAATCAACATCTCATGATGGTTTAAACATCATTTGAGTTTTAAGATTAAAACAGTTTGTGTAACGTGAACGTGTTTAAAACTATGAGACAAATTAATGATGCAAGTCATTTAAACAAACATAATAATAATAATAATAATAATAATAATAATAATAAAGCTGTCAAAAATTACATCTAGTATCTCTGTCCTCATTCGAACATGACACTGCTAAAGATATAATGTCTAATAGTATAATACGCCGCCTAAACTGGAAGGGATGTTGAGCTCTTGTAGTGCGTGTGTAAGTTAATAGATACAGCATGTGAGCTGTGGAGAAATAGGTGCCTAGCTAGTTATCCAGCTAACTAATTACTGTAAAGATGATTTCTGAATGTACTCTATATAGACATTATTTAGCACTTTCTAATCATTTAATCTGCACAAAAACTGAATAAAAAAATTATTTTACAAAAATGTCCTGGTATCACATGGTTTAAATGCTGTGTTAAGTTTGTGTGGAGGATATGAGCTCTGATCAGGTTTGAGAGAGGAGAGGATAATGCTAATGTTACTGTTGTTAGGCTTAGCTTTAAGCGTTAAAGCTGCACAATCTGTGTAGACAAATAATCTAGAGCTTTTCAGTCATCTGTAAAATTGTATTTCTGCTTAGAAAAATAACAGTATGTGATGGAAAAAGCTTTCTTTCTTTCCTTCTTTCTTTGACTAGGTTTGATTGTGACATGTTTTTGCTCGGTTATGTAATAACACCTCTAACTTTAAGCCATCTTTAGTCCCCTCTGTTATGATAGCACAAGTTGCCGGCCTACCTGAGGGTCATATTTGGGGAAAAAACACAGCTTTCTTGCGACATGGCTATAACTGGCCACGACTCAACACGGCATCAATAACAGGAAAGTTCTACGCAGGGCCAAGGCCATGTTTTGGCCATGTTCAGAAATATTACGTAATTTCTTGGTATCTGTAAAAACTGATGATCTAGTTTTTTGGCACGAGTCTACCTGTGTGTCTGCGTACGAGGAGAAGGAGTCCAGCAGAGCCGGGGCTCGTCAACAAAAACACAACCTTTACATTTTTTTAAAGGTTTAAATATTTTTTCCCCCCCTGTGTCTCTCTGTCAGTCTAGCATTTATTATGTTTCTTCAGCAATTTATCCTGGTTTTAATGCTTGCTATCTTTATTGGTTTCATTATTACTGTCCCAGGTGCTGTTACCTTTTGCATTATCAGCCTCTTGGGATTTGAATGGTGGGAGACAGGGGTCAGCAAACAGTGGGGTCAGCATGTCCTCCTCCCTTCTGTCCACACCCTATTTATTTTTTTCTCTCTTTTCTCTCTCTCTCTCTCTCTCTCTCTCTCTCTCTCTCTCTCTCTCTCCTACACTCTATCTGTCTGCTCCCCATCCGCCATCAAGCATCACCCCATTCCTGTCTCCTGTTTTCCCTTTTCTCCTGCTGCCATTTTTTCTCTCTCCCACTTTTTAATGTCCTACAGATGCTCTCTCTCTCTCTCTCTCTCTCTCTCTCTCTCTCTCTCTCTCTCTCTCTCTCTCTCTGTCTCTCTCCTCCTCCTCTTTCTCCAGCACCTTCTCTAGTCCTCTTCCGTTCGTTCGCTCCAGCCCCTAAAAGGTGAATGCCTCCTAGGGCTTTATACTGAGCCACATAAGTGTTATGTGGTTTTGTTTACTTCTTGTTTACAGCTTTGCATGGGCCTCAGGATTCTTGTAAACACTCTTTAATGCTCGCTGATGGAATCACCTTCCCAGCAACATCTACTAATACTTCCAGTGCGTCAATATCTGCAAGAGTTACTCACACATACTGTGAGGAAATACAGAGGAACCGAATAGTGTTTGTTCATGCTTATGTTTTTAAGCTCTTGGGAAGAATTCAGCTTTGGGATCTTACTGATTGTTGTTCTAACGCAATGTAGCATCGAGTTCCCAGTATCGCAAAAAAGCCCTGAGGATGAAAAAACAAAACAAAAAAAAAACGTTGCAAAACACTTTGAACAGCCTGGTTTAAAACTGCATAAAGGCTTTCCATTAGAAAAATATATATATATTTTTGTGATTCTTCTAAGATGTTAGCAGTCATCGTCCATGATGATGTCACTCCAGAGACATTGGTAGTAGTGATGTAGGCACAGTAGTGTGTAATAGGAGAAAAAAACATACAGCAATATTTAACATCATATGGAAAAATCCAAAGCAGGAGAACGAAGACATAATGCAGCTATACGGCGAAGTTGAAATGCTAATTAGTTAGCAACGCGAGGAACATGATACCATTGATGGCGGTATAAGCATAGAAGTAAAAGCTGTGAAAACTGATCCGTTCGAGCCAAGTGTAAAGATAAGGAGGTGAGAGTGCTGGGCTCTCTGCAGGGAGTCAAATTCAATTGTGGCTAATGCAGGAAACCGTAAACCAAAGTGAGTACTGTATAAGATGTTAATAAAGGAGTGTTGAACATTTTCCCAAATCAAATGGTAAATATATAGATCTACATGCAAGGCATTCTGAGTGGAATTTTTTTAAGTTGGGTTTTTCATTTTAAATAGTATGCAGTCACGTACTGTATAAGAATTCTTAAGGCTACATGGTATTGTTACAGTACTAACGCTTTCATAAGACATCCTAAATATATTGAGTTCACTTGTTACGACATGCTCATGTAACTTAGCTTGGAAGGTGTCATAACAAAGTGGCAATATTTCATACAGTATACTGTACATATTAAATTAAATTAGGCAAAGGAATGTTTTGGCTCCTTTTTTGCATAAATTGATCATGAGATATGATATGATTTTCAACAGTCACAAATATGAAGGAAAACAATATTTCTAAGCTGATAAAACACAAACAGTCATGATCTTTTATGTCTTTATTGAACACACTGATCAAACATACAAAGTGATAGTGGAAAAGTGTTTTATCATTTGATTGAAACACCCCTGACGGCAATAACCGTCAGTAACTAGATTAGACCTGCACAACGTTCAGGAGGAATTTTGGACCATTCTTCTTTATAGAACTGCCTCAACTCAGCAATATTCTTAGGATATCTAGCGTGAACAGCTCTGTTGAGGTCATTCCACAGCATCCCTGTTGGGTTGAGGTCTGGGTTCTGACTGGGCCGCTCAAAAAGGATGATTTATGTGTCTCTGAAGCCATTCTGTAGTAAAGTTAGAGTCAATGACCTTCTGAGGTTCAGCTTGCAGACAACCATAGTGACATTGTCCTGTAGAAGGTGTTGATAAAGCAGTCCTGGTCCAGAGGCAGAAAAGCAGCCCCAAATGTTGGTATGCAGTTCAAATTTTATTCCATCAGTAGCTCCAAACAGAATCTTTGTTTCTTCTGTCCAAATCTTTGTTTCTTCTGTCCACAAGACATTTTCCCATTAGTCAAGGTGGCAAGCCTCAGATGTTTTTTTGGAGAGCAATGGTTGACTCTTTTACAGAGATGAATCTTTTGAGACTCAGTTGTGCCTTTGGAATGTTCGTGACTTGGAGGCCACATCAATGAGGAATAGCCACAGTACCAAACTGTTTTCATTTATAGACAGCTTGTCTAACTGTGGACTTAACTTTTTGAGGTTACTCTGCAACCCTTTCCAGCTCCAGCAAATCAACAACTCTTCAACGTAGGTCTTCTGAGATCTCTTTTTTTGTGATGCATCAGGTTCTTCAGGTTAATAGACACTGTTTGAGTGTTTTTATACTGTGAGTTAAGTTAGCTCTAAATAACACCTCCGCACAGGTTATTCATGTTAAATAAGATTACAAACTGCAGGGAGCGAAACTGCTCAGTTCAAAGGGAACTATGTACGTAAAGGGAACACGTAAACAATGGTTCATCGCATCGCCGGACATGGACATGCAAGATTTCCCATGAGTTACTGGACCGTCAAAAAACTGGACCTCGGATGAAAAAAATATATATATTTATCATCATTATTATGAAGGATGCCATTATATCAATATGACAAGATTAATTAATATATTCTCTGTATATTTTGCATATTAATCTAATTATTTAATTACGAGTCATACACATTTCTGTAGTATCTGTTTTTGCAATAGTATCAGTTTAAAAAAAAAAAGAATCCATATTAAATTTCCCTTGTGTGAATTTTCCACAGCAACAGCAACAGGTATCCGAGGTTCTTATGTTACCATGGCAACACATTAAGGAAGTGATGTCTGCACTGGTGATGTCATAGGGTGTTCCAAATGGTGAAATTTTGTCGAGGGAAGTTCCCTTAACCGACATTCCCTGCACAGGGAGCACAGGGAGTAGGAAGCAGACTTTAAAGTACACTGTGGAACGGAATGCATCATCACTTTGTGTGTTTGATGGGCGTGTTCAGTAAGGACATAAAAGATCATGACTGTTTGTGTTTTATCAGCCTAGAAATATTGCTTTTGTGTATATTTGTTAAAAAGCCGATCACATTGCATGACCAGGAAATTATTTCATGCAATTGTATATTCTGTATATTATTAATGCAATGTAACAAGTAGTGTTGTGTGTGTGTGTGTGTTTTATGGTTGAATCATGTTAAACTGCATGAAACTGCGGCAGGCTTGCTTTAAGACTCTCCAGAGGCAGTTCCTTTCCTTAAGTACTTTTCAGCATGCCTCCTTCTCTTATTTAATTCACCATTTAAATAGCCTTCAGATTTTAGCACGCAAGCTTTGAGCAGCGCTTTAATTTCTGATGCTAGCATACCATAATTATTCTATTAACTTTAAATTAACATGCAATAAATGGAAGACTGTAACATTATTCACCAGCTCATAATCTTATAATGTTCACCTTGTTGTACTTTGATGCATTGCTAGTCTGATCGACAGTACATTATGAATTAATAAGAACATAAACATACACAACTATATTCCATTGCTTAGCAACTCTTCACTCTCATTATTTAACAACGATCTTGGGAGCTGTAACGCCGAGAACTGTAGTCCTTTTATTCTGTGATTTAAAGACACCCGAGTGACAACATGAGGTCATTACTTTAGGGTTTACCCCTAGCATTCTGGGTCATCAACCTCCACTTCCAGACGGAATGCAGTCAAACAGTCTCTATTTATTTTGTTCACAAATTTATTACAGCAGAGCATATGGATGTATTCTTTGGTCTAAGAAAGATCCTTTAAAACCAGAATAGTAAACTGGAAAAAGAATTTTCCTGCTGTTTGTTAATAGTGAATGGGTTGTCCTGCACACTGTTAGTTTGATTTTAAGCCCCTCGAATTTCAGTTCAAATATCGCTGGAAGACAGTGTTTTCTCTCTGTTCTCATTCAGTCAACAAAGACTGGCATTCTGACTCTCGAGCCATGCCGCTCCAGAATGTTCCCGAGTGACCTCAGGCTCATAGGGCAGAAAGAAATCTTTTATTCACTGTCCAGAGACACAAAGAGAGAGAGTGGCAACGGGATGGATGGAGGGATGGAAATGCTAAGAGAGGAGTGCTGGCATAGATGGAGGGAGAAAAGACGAGGGAGAAGAAATGAGTGCCATGGGGAGTGAGTCCGATACTTACTTCGGCCTCGCTCAAATCTGGTTCAGGCCTTGCTCATTTCTGGTCTATCCAGGTTGGAATCAGATTAGAATCAGCTTGCTTTCGTGTAGTCCGAACCGTAAAAAAAAAAAAAAAGGTATGTGCCTCAGTACAGGCAAAGCTAGAGGAAATGTACAGAAACAGGGACGAAATACCAGGAAATGTGTGAGAAAGGGGATCCAGACGGACATGGCATCATTACCATATTACTGTACTACACCTACCGTGTCAGTGCACAAAAGGTCGACAAAGTCTGAACGAGGCATTAGAGGTATTATGTCTTCCCTGATTTAAATGCAGTGGCTTATATGTACAGTATAGTGTGGTGGGTTGAGTATGGTGCAATGGGATAAGAGTGAAGTGGAGTGGTTCAAATACAACCAACGGGTTGAGTATAGTTCAGGAGGATAAGAGTACAGTGTTGTGTGTTGAGTACAAGATTAGGTTAGAGTATAGTGCAATGGAATTAGGTTATAGAGCACTGGGATAAGAGTATAATGCGGTTGGATAAGAGTACGGTGGAATATGTTTAGATTATAGTGCAGTGGGATGAGAGTATAGTGCAATGGATTAGGGTATAGTGCAAGAGAATTAGATTTTATATTGCAGTTGGATGAATATGGTGGCACGGTGGCTTAGTGGTTAGCAGTGTCGCCTTGCACCTCATGCTTGGTGGGTTTCCTCCGGGTTCTCCGGTTTCCTCCCACAGTCCAGAGACTTGCAGATTTAGTTAAATGGCATTTCCATATTGCCCGTAGTGTGAATGTGCATGAGAATTTTGACCGGAGGTCCTACCACGGTCATACAAATAGGAATAAATACAATGGTCACCACTGGCCTTCACAGTCCATAGTTGGACTATTGAGGTTCCTAAATGGATAGATGGGATAAATATAGTGCAGTGAGATAGCAGTAGGGCGGCATGGTGGCTTAGTGGTTAGCATATGGTCCGGGTTCCGTTCCGGTCTGTGTGCATGGAGTTTGCAGGTATTCTCCAGGTACTCTGGTTTTCTTCATCCAAAGCTATGCAGATTAAGCTAATTGTATCCTGTAGTGTGTGAATGTTGACCGGAGGTCCCACCACAGTCATGACATGGGAATAAATAGGATAGGTTCCTTGATGGATGGGATAGGACTGCTATCAGATAAGAGTATAGTGGAATGGGATTAGATTATTGTGCAGTGGGATAAGGGTATAGGGCAGACCTTTAAGTGTTTATTGCAATGAATTAAGTGCATATTTTAACGGCTTATAAAGGTAAGTCGTATAGTGTAGTGTATGACTTTAGAGTGGAGTGGAGTGGCTTAAGAGCAAAAACCCATGGGTTAGGGCAAGAGCTTAATAGTATAATGCGCCGTCTTAAGATCATAGTGCACTAGTCTTAAATACGATCAATTTGTCTGTATAGTGACTTAAGAGTATACGACTATCAGTTGAGATGGCCCACAAACACAGAAATGAAAAGTGTTTGTTATACTGAATCATGCATTAAATCATTTTTGGATTCTGGGCTTTTAATGAAGTTAATTCACTGTAGGTTTCAAATCTTGGAGTGGTGCGCATTAATTGGGTATTTCTCTTGCTTTTAGATGAATGCTATGTGTTATTACTCTTACCAGGTTTCAGTTATGCTTCTATTTAATATTTCAGTGTATCCCACTTGCAGTTGTTATTATTTAATCCTCTGATTCTGTTCTGTAATTTTCTTTTTTCCGTTGTCTGCTCATTTTTCTAAATCTTACAGGTTTTCAGTGTTAAACACATAAGCACACACACACACACACACACACACACACATGAACTGCTCGTTACCTGACCAGCTGAGGAGTCGAATCCAATTCATTAATCTATTTAGCAGTGTGAGTTCAGCAGAGCCTCCCTCTATCCTCTGGAGAAAAGCAATGAGATGGAGAGAAGGGGAGGGAGCAAACAGGGTATTGGGGGACAGAGAGTGGCTCTGTTTGGGTCACATGATGAGCTGCTGTCTGCCTGTTGTAGCATCAGCCGCTCGTCCTCGAGCCCTCAAGATCAAAAACATGCACGCTCCTCAGCGCACCGCACATCGCATCCTCGCTCACGCATGTGTGTGTGAACGCGCGTGAGCGTGCGAATGTTGTCAACAAGGACCTCAGCAGCAGCTGGAGGATATACTGCCAGAGCTCTAATCATGTCTCTCTGCTGTTTCTTCTTTTTCAGGGACTATGGCACCAAGCGCAAATCAGGTAAGAGAGAGAGAGAGAATATTACACAATCATCTTTAAACCTGTTGCACTGACCGGCAGTATGTAGCGCTGTGCACTAACATCATTTCATGCTCATCATCTTTCACATTCCCTGCATGCTTGCCCACTGAATGACTTGCAGTTTTTTGTCGGCTTAAAATGCAGCACAGTGTCTAGGCTACGTCTAGACTAGGTGTGATGGGGAAATATGAAATTACTTTGTGCTACACAGCTATAGAAGCTTTTGTTTAAAAAAAGAAAATAACACACCATGATTTCTAGGTGTGAAAAAAAATGTCGATTTCTTGCATATGCTTCTTCATATGTTGAAGTGTATGATGTTGCAACAAACACTGGAGGGAAAGATATTTATATGCATTTAAGTAAAAAAAAATGTTTTGGAAGGTATTAGTTTGACACTTTGATTATAGGTGCAGAAAGCATACTGTACCTGCTATTAGTTGCCTGCTTGAGTAGCGTCAACAGCCCAAAATGTGATGGCTAGGAACCACTCCTTCACTATTCGAGTCCTGTGATATTGATATGCCCGTGGTATTAGGGAAGAAACACTCCAGAGATGTGATGCATTATGGTCATTCAGTACTTTCAGGTCATCATCTGACTTCATTTTATTGCCGCATAATGTTGCTGAGTAATCTAAAATAACCTGTGCAACTGAAGCAAACCCCAGATCACAGCACTGCCTCCAGGGGCTTGCACTGTGGCCACTATACATGATGAAGGCTTCGCTTTATGTACTTCCCTTCCTACCTCGACACGCCCATCACTCTGGACTCATCAGACCACATGACCTTTTTCCATCGCTCCAAAGTCTAATCTTTATGCTCCTCAGCAAACTGAAGACTTCAGTATTCTCTAACTATTTTCGATGCATTGTGCGTGGAAATATTCTTTATTTCACTATTAAATATAGCTGTGATTTCTATTATCCATTTTACTTGATGCAGCTTCAACAAGTGTTTAGGTGATCTTTGATTATTTTTTTTCCCCACCACATTTCTTTCACAAAGTTCAATCCTTCCAGGTTTAATATCGTGTTCGGCAGTTCTTAACCCAATTCCAGTACTTTGAAATCGCCGTAGTTGTTTTCTTTGCTTGATGCAACCCAACAAGTTGATCCTTCTGAAACAGCATTTTTTTTTTTTTTTTGTCCAGTCAGTGTACAGTAATTAATTATATTATGTTACCCAACACTTTTGAACCTAGTTAATTAGGATCTTGGGAAATCAAAACATGGGGATGGGATACAACAGATTTGAGCTTTGCTTGGTTGGTTTTGTGGGCTGGAAAAATAAAGTAAAAAGCAGTACTTGATGTGCTGGTAGTAAAGACCAAATAAAGTTGAAAAAAAAGGTTATTTAAAAAAATGGGTCTTTTTTCCGACATGGCAATATACAGGTTTTGATATGGGTGCTTGAGAACAGATGTTAGGGTTGACATTGCTGTGCTATAAGAGGAATAAAACACTCGAGAACATGCTGTTATTGGAAAATAATCTTCTGTTAGTTTGGTTAAACTTCAGTGTAACAGGTAACAGCTCTGGGTAGCATCATGTCATGATATTTTTGTTTACCAGTTGTGTTTTAGGCCTTATGTTGAGGAATGAATTATAAGATTCTCAGTGTGTTGCCCAATAAAAGACCTGCTAAGAGTAAAAATGGATTCTATGCTGTTTATCCAGAAAAAATTAAATATTACCATGTCCTATAGACCACCAGTGTTTAATTAAATTGGCGACTGGGCATCTCTACGCATCTGTCAGTCATGCTGCCTTTTATAATATAAAGCACTTTTGTTTAGTTGTCATGCTTAGGATTTGGGGCGTGGCTTTCAGCTAGTCTGCACAAATCACTGACTGTACCTTTAATTGCACCACATGTTAAAGAAATATATATTTATATGATGTGCATGATGCATGTACGGTAATAAATAAGATTAGGTTGTAGTTTTATCTTTCCATAATTTTTTTTATTTTAAACCTCGTCTGCTCCTGACTAAAGGGTGGGGTTTAAGTGTAACCCGGGGATAAAGAGAAGATAACAGTTCGACATCAGTCTTTTGCTGATAATTGAGGCCACAGTGACTCAGATGATTTAGGATACTCCCTATCAGTGAGGTAGTTCAGGCTTGAAGTGTTATTCAAAAGGATTCAGCCATGTCAAGTGCAGTCGGGCTAGATTTCCAAGAAAGGCCATGTAAAGAATGATGTGCTGTTACTTTGTCATTCTTGGTGGTATTTCCTTATCGATGTTTATGAAGTGATCTTAATGTCCCAGATATCATTCTGATTTATGTGTTTACAGCCTGGTTTTCTGTAAAATGACTCTGACCAGATGTATGAAAATCGTTCAGTGTTCATTCTTATTCAGTGTGGGTGTGTGCCTGTGTGCATGTATTTAGTTTTCAGGCTATACATGTGAAAGTGCAACTAAATTCAGATTTTAAAGCTCATCATATGCACAGTCGTCTAACTGGACAAAGCATATACACACAGGAAGCAGCAGTCATTAGTATCCATTATAGATTACACCAGTACGGATATAATGGTTGTTCTTCCTTCAGTATCCTCGCAAAGAAGATATATATATATATATATATACATTGTGATAAAGCTTCTAGCAAAAGCATACAAACTAAAATGAAATATCTGCTTGATACTTTCATAGCATGAAGCTTAATACACCATCTAAAATTTGGAACTATTGGGCTTTTCCAAATAATTCCCTATGACTTTTTTTCCCCTTGTAATAAATATTTACACGTCAAGCAGTTTTGCATAATATTCTGCATTGAAAAAAAAGTTTATTTCCGATATTTCCTTTAGGAATACAAACAAATATCAATGTATTATTTAAATACAAGGGTGAGTCAAAAATTATCCAAACTCTGATTGTAGGATTTATTTTGATTAGCTGTTAGAAAAGATCATTATTTTTTGACATACTGTAATCTCATTAATTTTCAATACACTTTGTCCATCTGTCAACTCGCTTTTGTTAAAATATGTTTTAAGCTGAGCTTCGAGCCATGAATGCAACGCTGTCTTCACTTCTTCATCAGAAGTGAATCTTCGTAATTCACTTCGTAATGAAGTAATATCAGGACTATAGGGAGGATGCTTTAACACCTCAAAACAAAGTTTTTGCCGAGTGTCGACAGTGTGGACAGAAGTGTGCGGGCGTGCATCGTCACGCGAGATCACAATGCTCTCGGATATCAGTCCTCCGTGGTTAATTCGAAGTTTAGGCTTCAGCTCTTCAATAAGCGTCTCACTATAACGAGCACTGTTTATTGTTAAACCTTTTTCCTGATAATGTTCTAATACTGGCGCTTGAGAATCCCTGAAAACTGTACAGTAAGCGTTGATTCATTTTCCAGCTGATGTTTTTAATGACTTTTGAACTTTTTCTCTGCCGGCGATTGACGATGTTCCCGTTCCAGACTCTGACTTTACTCTTATATCTTACCTAACTTACTAAACCATACTGAACTCCATCTTTACATATACTGTACAGTAGATGCATTAATTTGGGCCCATGTTGTTTTAAACACAAGGCGGTTTGTTTTCCATAATAATTGCCTCCCTTGACAGGGTTGCCATGAGGAACCCCAGTAAACAGCTGGAAAATGTCATTTAGCTGGTGGCGATTTCAAAACAGACCCCAAATTAATTGTTGTTAGATGTGGATGCGATGAGTCCACATCTCCCATTGTTTTTCAGAAAACTCAGGATGATCTCATTGGGGTATTAAGTTGCAAGTACCATCAGCAGAAAAATATGTGCGGTTGTGTTTTTTTGTTTTCTTTTTTTGTATTAAAATATGGACAAGAAATTTGGACGGGTCAGACTGTGGCATTGTAATTGGACTCGAACGAAGGATTGCTTTGCCATGAGATATTGGTGTAGGTTAGCAGTGATTGTATTTATTTATTTTTTTTACCAATATAATGTGCAGAAGTTGATGTCATGTGTGTTTGTGTGTGTGTGTATGTGTGTGTGTGTGTGTGTGTGTGTGTGTTTGACTGGCTTCAAGCCCTTCCAAGAATGCATTAACTAATCAGGCATTTTAAGACCATCTGTTTTAGTGAAATGATCTCGAAATGGGAGCCAAAAGGACAAAACCTTTTAGTTATAAGTGTGCTTTCCAAGTCTCTCGAAATTGACTATAATTGCATATTATGGATTATCTTTAGAATTGGAAAAGTGTTGCGTCTCCTTGAACAGGTGGCTCCATGCTCTGGGAATAGCAGGAGTTCTGATTCGACATTGTTAGTCAAAGGATGGGACTATCAGGGCATTCTGGATTACATCGAGTCTGTTTTTTTTTTTTTGTATCGAGAATTTCAGATATACCATAACATGGAAGGTTGTAAGAAAAAATTTGTAGACAATGCAAAAATCAAAATGTAACAGTAATTAGAGTTACAGACCAGCTACTTTCTTTCCTTCTTTCGTTTTGTTTTTGGGCCAACTGTAACATACAGTGGCTTGCAAAAGTATTCGGCCCCCTTGAACTTTTCCACATTTTGTCACATTACAGCCACAAACAT
>JAQQZT010000010.1:10818708-10843135 GCA_030068275.1 Clarias platycephalus
CGCGGCTTCCCCCGACACAAGATGGCGGCGATGTTGACGTATGCTTAGAGGCCCAAGGCGACATCTAGTCAGTATATATATCTATGGGGGCTAAAGCCTAGCGACGCCCATGGCCGGAGCAAATAAGTGAAATCACCTGTTTTGTGCACAGAGAAAACTACTCGTAAATTACAGGACATATGCTTTGTTGATACTTTTAGCCACTACTATAAAATGAGAAAGTTGAAACAGATCTTTGAACAGCTTGAAGACATCTTCTGGAAAATTAATGTCCAGTTATCTCTCAGGTGAAATGTTTGAGATTATGTTAAATAATTAACAGCATCGGTATCTTAGTGTCCTTGATTATTTGACTTGGCCAAGATTACTGATCTGCTGCGTTGCTGTTTAAGAATGTGAGCAGCTAAGTTATGTGATTCAAGGATTAGAAGTATTTTTGAAAGAGGTAGAAGACGTGGTGAAGGACATAGGGAGTGAACTCTTAATAAATTAGGGGATAAAATATTACAGCTAAGCAATAAAAGCAGATATGTATAGTTTGCAAAAACGTAGCAATGCTGAACTTCATGCCAATGAGCCAATCATGTTTAACATCATGGGAAGGTTTTAATGAAACAAAAGTGATGAAGCACCTGATTATTAGGTCACGTTCTAAACCTTGCTCAGCAGCTGCTATTGTGATTAAGTGATCTAGAATGTACTGTCGTCTGACTCCCAGGATTTGCTCAGGACCCGCTCTGACCCTGTCTAGAATGAAGCAGTTACTCACTCACTCACTCATCGTCTATAACGCTTTATCCTGTGATCAGGGTCGTGTGGGGTCTGGAGCCTATCCCAGGGCTGATCAGCATGTCTTTGGACTGTGGGAGGAAACCCACCAAACATTCAAACCTTCCTGCACACATCCCCAAAGCGGGATTCAAACCCAGAACCTGGAGGTACAAGGCGACAATGCTAACCACTACGCCACCATAATTGTAGAAGAATTATAAGACAAACCTGTCTAGAGGGATCAAATTAAAGCATCTTTACCTATGCATACCACAGTGATGGGTGAACGATGAATAGGTAAAACATTTAAATTCAGCCCAGAACAAGCCAGGATCAATTCTTAGAAGCAAAGCTCAAAACGTTAATGGCATTCAGATACCGTAGGGTGTGGTATTTAATTGCATTCACTGGATAAATATACACAGAATTCCTGGCGGTAGAGCCAGGGCCGAGCAACAGCAGGGCATGTTTACCAATTCCTGCTTCATCACATCCACTTGCTGTAAATGAAAGAGTGCGCAGATTGTGTTAACGTGTATGAGTTTTGAAATTAAATATTGCATGCATTCTTATAGTGATTGATTACATTCTGCTCTTTTGCTATTGCTGTTCTTTTGCTGCTGCTTTACTCTTAACTGTTTTTCCTTTTCCTCTTCTGCTCTCCTCTGGCAAGTTTGGATGTATGGCCTACAGGACAGTCCCACCAAGTCTGAGGCCTCAGGTAGCTGTTTCTTTTCTTTTTTCACTGTGCATTGTTCCTGCTCTTCTTTTTTCTGTATGCTTAACATTATAAAGCATGAATGTAATGTATATTTTCGGCACATCCCATTTCTGTCCATCACATTTTAAGGATTTAGCAATTTAGTAGAGTAGCTTGATGATGAAAGACATCAATGACTCAGTTTTATGATCAACCTCCACAGTGAAGCCATATCTAAAAATTGCTGTCTCGTATCTGACCTTATTTGCATCCCTCACCAGAATGCAATTATCATGAGTTTTTTGGACCGATGGCGTGCAATTAAACACTTCAGCCAATATTGCGTTTCATCCCCTGGAAATAAACAGAGTTCAGCGAGGCTGGAACCATCTGGAGAACATCTTCTTCTGGTTCCTCATGCACAACCCGTCTATTTGGGGCAAAGCAGGAAACCATGTGATGTTGCCTTGTTTTAGAAATAAAATGAATTAAAGCTGAAGCAACAATATAATGCTTGAGGAAATGTTTTGCGAAAGATTATGTTTTTCATCAGATGCAAATGCAAGTAGCTGAACTTTTTCACGAATTGGAGGTGCAAACTGTATGAGCTTTTGCCAGAACATTGCTTATGCACTGCAGATCGGCCTTAGTTGATTTGATTTCTTCAAAAGACATAAAGCACAGAAATCTAATTTTCTCTTTACACTCAGAAACTCAGGGTGCATTCAGACAGGTCTGACTTCTTTGCTGGTAACTCATTTATGCTGTTTAGTTTAGTTATTAGACACTGTATTAGTGTGTAAAACTATTCTAATTAAATACTTTATTCGAATGAGCTCCAGCAGTCCCCTGTCTGTTCTAGGAAATGGACAGATTTTTGGGGGTAAACCTACTGTGCTTGTGAAATGAAACCCACAGTGTGCCAGCAGGCTTATTCTAGTTGACTGCTGAAAAAAATGACCCTGATGTATTTTCATTAAAGAGCAAATCACCATCTGTTCGATGTGAAAGTGTTTTTTTAAAGCTAAACACATAATGTAGTATATAGACAATAGCTAAAAGTACACATGGATTTAACTGGAAAATAAGATAAATCTATTTCGGAAGTTTTGAGAAAACGATGTAGTGTTCCAAACTGTAATTTTACAAAATGCTATAAATCCACCTTTCACAATTCTGTCAAATTTGATAAATCAGCTTACACTTGCATTCGTGGTAAGGTAAATTTGCAATTCATTATTAATAATATGTTGGTTGACTGCGATGGATTGGCACCCCGCCTCGTGCCCTAAGTCTCCTGGGATAGGCTGCAGGCCCGCCCACAAAAACTGAAAACAGGATACGCAGTATAGAAGATGAATAAATGAATTTAAATAAAAATGTAGCAAACTTATTCATAGTGGTAGCAAGTTGAAACAACATGGGTTTGAGTTTTGTTGTACACAAAACCTTTTCAATTACAAAAATTGTTAAAGATTATGGGGAACATTTAAAAACATTAAATAAAAGTTAATGCACCTCCAATACAGTATATTCTTCATCAGCAGTGTATCATTAGCCTTCGACTCCAATAATCTCTGTTTCCCATCAGTAGCTGACAGCAGTGCCTTATTATAGTAGTCCATGACTGCAGGGGAAACTACAGTGACAGTCCGCACACTGTATACATTCTATTTGTTGCCCAAAAAGCCATCGAACACATTTAGATCATACAAGGCATGACAGAAAGAAGTGATGTGATTGCCTTTTTCTGACCGTGTCGTGTTTTACTATGTAATGCCTGAGTTCAAAGCTCTGAATATAATCTGCAACACTGATTAAAGTCTTTTTGCAGTGAAACCCATCACATCTACTGTATTATTGTCTGGCAATCTGCAATAGCCTCTAAAAAGCAGCAGATCCCTGAATCCAGTTCTTTTTTTTTTTATCAATAAGTGATACAAAACAACATACCATGATTACAGAAAAGTCCCATGATGAGACAGCTGAGAAAGTGGCTTTAAGGTGGTGGGGGGGTCAGGCATACTTCATCTAGAAAGTCTGTGTAGCACATGAGCCTCTGCAAATATGTTGTGTTAACCACTTAGATTAATATGCATTACTTTTATAGGCTAGTGTTGTGCAGCTATTTGTGTAAACACTAGGATATCAGCATGGTGTATTATGGTATCTCCGCTTAGTATCTAGGACATCTTCTGCATGCTTTCCATCCTGCCTGTCATTTTCCTTAGCCACTGCTTATTTATGGCTGATCTGGGATCACTTTCCACTGGAGCGTGCAAGTTTGCATTCCATATGCTCGTCGTTCACCTCGACAAACACAAATGCAGAGAAGCAAAGAGAGACAGAAATAGAAGAAAGAGAGGTGAAGAAGCGTATTAACACATACAGTACCTGGAAACCGCCACAAACTGTACAAAATGTTGCAGGAAAATGTGTGTTAAAATACGTTTTGACAGCATTTGAGGGTGTTTAACTATTTTTTCGAGTTAGGTTGTAGACTTAGCAAAACTGTTAGTGTGATTTTCCAATTTATTGTCAGGCAAAGTCCGAACATAACAAAAATCTGACTCGAGGCTCTGGATCGGGTTTTACACTAATACTCCAGCTGAGCTCGTAACAAATGCAAGTCTAATAATTAATAAAATTTTTTGCACAAAGTAAAAGGCAAGAGAGAAGGAAATAAAGAAAGTAAGAAGGAAAAGAAGAAGGGATAGAGAGAAGCAAAAGAGCAGTCGAGCTTGAGCTAAAGTGCTTCCCTCTCGTGTTTCACATAAACAGACTCCCTCTCTCTCTTTCTCTCTTGCTCTTTACTTCTCTCTGAGTCCACTCATATGTTTCTATTTAAGGCTTGGAGAGTAGACTGCTCCGATTGGCGTTTGTCAGCCCCCCCCAACTGCTGCCTAACCGTTGAATGGGAGGAGAGAAAGAGAGAGAGAGGCCTTGCTTGCTCTCGTCTGTTTATTTTCCACCAGAAAAACTCCTCCAGCCCTCCACTCCAGAATCACATCCCAGACTGTTAGCAGCTTTCCCTCTCTTTCCCCATTTCTGATTTTTTTTCTCTCTCTCTCTTTCTCTCTCTCTCTTCTTCCATTCCTCCTTTTCTTTTTTTTCCACTTGCTTGAATTTGCACTATGGAGCCCCGATGCCAACGCAAGCCTCCGCAACAGTCTCCTCCTTGAAGGAGCTCCCCCGTTTTCTTTCCTTTTTCAACTTTTTTTCTCTTCCAATGCTCCGGCCTTGGCTCGGGGGAAAGCTCAATCTATATGGCCAGTCGCTGCAGAACATGCGCCGAGAGCAGGGGCTTCCGATGTGCTAGGCTGCAGGGGGGTGTGGGTGTAGGCGTGGATGGCAGCGTACAGGGGCCGCAGGGGCATGAGGGGCAGTGGGGCAGCAGGCAGGTGGCTCACAGCGTGTTTCTTCCCCTCTGTGCCAGGCCTGGACAGCAGTGAACCCATGGTGTTGGAGCAGTACGTGGCTGTAGCCAACTACGAGCGCCAGGAGAACTCTGAGATCAGCCTGCGTGCCGGCGAGACGGTGGACGTAATCGAGAAGAGCGAGAGCGGTGAGTGACTCCCATATACTTACATTGCTGTATATGCAGAATGCACTCTTTATGTATATGCAAAATAATAGGATTACAGAAAAACTTGTGGCCGTGCATGCATGTACAAGTAAAAATGGGTTTAGATGAATGTTCTTAGAAAGCTGATTCCTGGGATGGATACAAACACAAGAACTGACGTAGCTACTTGTGCTAGTTACCAAGTCTTTCTTCTTTTGCCTCAGTCTTTGTCCTCAAGAATCCCTCTCTTTCTCCTCCTCTTTTGCTCTCCCCCTCACCCCCCTAAAGTTGCAGTCTTGCTCTTGGCTCCACCTGGAGGTGTTGTTTTGGCTGGTTGGTTGGTTGGTCAATCAACTGCTTTCATTTCTCTCCCCCCCCCCCCCCGGAGCTCCGGGATAGAGGCCAGACTGTTGTCTTTCCCATTAGGAATGTCTTCTAGCCAGGCATGATAACTACCAGCCCTCCCCTCCCTTGCTCTGGACTCAAGAGGTGGGCCAAGGTTGCACTTTTCCAGCAATGCAGAACTTGAGATGGACAAGAAAGACAGACCGAGAGCGAGAGAGAGATTTTGCCTAATCAGCTTTCTTGAAGTTGGATAAGCTGCAGATGGCAAACAATCTCAGGCAGCCATTTTTTACTGTTCTTTTTTTTCCACCTTTTTATGTGACCTGTGCTTTTATTTTTTTGGGTCCAGGTTTGCAGAATGTAAGTCTGGAACCAGCAATGTATTCTGCATGTAATTTCCATCCAATGTTCTGAACCTTGGCCACTTGTCAAGCTTGCCAAGCATTACATACAGATATTTTATTATACTGTATTCTTTGCATAGTCAGAAACCTCACAGTGCTAGTGCTGCAGAGCTAGCCTCCTACAGTAATGTTTTTATCATTATCCCCATTCGAAAGAATTTTTCTGTATTTCTCATTGACTCAGCAGTGAGTACAGTAAGTATATTGTTTTCTGCTAAGGAACAAAGCCATGGGAAAGCCTAAGTTCTTCAATCGCATTTAAAGTCATGTTACACAAGTCTGATCTGATCAGAAGTTTTTATTTACAGTATAAAGTAAAATAGTGAAGTTTTACCAAGCGGAAGGTTTTTTTTCCCCCTGTATTTTGGAACGTTATTATTTTTTTTATAGATTTGTGCTAAAGTCAAACTCATTTTATAGCTGCACTAGTTGCCAGAGACTTTTCAGTAAATACCCAGTAGCTGTATTCCCAATCGATAACTAAGCATAACTTTGGTGATGCCAAAAGCCATGACTGAAATACATTTGGTTCTGATAAAACTGGCATCCACATCAGTATCGAAAAAGAAATCTTGTTTTTGCTAGTGACTTTTTTCACGGTAAACTCCAAACATACCGGCAAAGAACCGTATAAATGAAGTAGTATGTACTGTATTATACATCTTGTTACGCTTTTTATTTTTTTCTTTATTATGTCCAAGGGAGCCATGCTGTCCTCTACTGGATCTGAGCTACAGTCAAAACTGGATAGATGACATCATTGTCCATCTGTGCCAAGCCAAACAATTATGTGTGCTTGTTTAAAAGTGCAGACTTCCATAACTTCTTTATACATTTATTGTCACCTCGTGGCAATTGGTATTGTGTTTCCCTTTGGCATGGTTGCTTTCTGAAATGTAGTGCTGTCATTGAACTGTTCAATAGATATTTTACTACCTCCCTCCCTGTTGTGGTTTTCTCTTTCTTAGCTTTTACAAGCAAAGGACATATTTATGTACTGACCTGACCAGGGGTTGTTCTTTTTTGAGAAAGTTACAGCAGCAAAAGGATAATGCCGCACCACAGCCTTGGAGATATTTTGACGAGGTTATTGAAGGCATTTGTTGAGGATAAACCTTGAAGAACTTCACATCAGTGTTCTGGCTTTTGCATCTAGTACTCAGGATGTTGTTGTCCCTGAGTTCTCACCCCTTGGCTTCATTTGTTCCAGTTAGATCCCAGCTGTTTCAATGGAAATCTGAAGTGAATAGAGGAGGACCTCAGTAAACTATCAACATGTTGGAGCGGATGTGTCTGGCAGAGCTTATGGATGTCCATCTGGTGTTACGACCTACAATATTGTCCAGTAAAACACTGAAGCTAGCTGTTTAGTGAGCGAGAAACAGTGAGTCTTACAGTTCCAAGAAAGCGCAGAAGAGGCAGACCTGAATCTTGCTCTCAGTCCTCCTGCAGATTTCCTCAAAAGAAAAACATGTGCCTTTGAAACAGCAGTCTCAACATATCCTTCAGTATCTGGATTATACTTTCTTAAGCTCATTTGAGCTTCAATGGACTGTTTTTACTTTGACAGGAAGGAGGTACAGTATTTGCTAGTAGTACCCTTCACTGTGTTATATTATACCAAGCTGATAGGCATCTGAAATAGCCACTGCAGGAAATGTTTGGTGGAGGCTAGGCAGCTCTGGCTCTCCTCTGTGTCATTAAGAGGAAAGGATGGAAAATCCCTCTCTTCCTGGCTTTCATAAAACCTAATGACTCCTGCAGCAGCCACAAGGCTACTATGCCACATACCTCAAATCAACACCAGGACAAAGCATCTTGCTTAAAATTTTAGAGCTGAGGTTTGCTCATATTCAAGTGTATTGGAATATGTCCATAAGACTTCACAAGACAGTCTGCTGCTATTCAGTAATTTTAGTTAAATATAGAAGTCCGAAGGATTCTTTGGGAGAGCCGTTAAAGGTCGAGCAGATGGTATCTCTTTCAGAAAGAGTTCCAAGTAGAACCGCTTTAGAAAGCTAAAAATTCATAACCGTCCAACAAACTCTTGAGGAATGTTTTTTCCCCCCCTGTAAGTATATTAATGCAAACATTTGCTACCAACATCCTGAGTTCCACGCCCTTCCCCTCCCTTTAGTCTCCTGGGACTCGTCATAGCAGACACTCACCCCCACTGACCCCACCATGTCCTCTAGAGTGATCTTTTCCTAATCCTTCATAGATTGCATTTGTCTTGGCACTCTTCCTAGTGGAGATCCGGTTGACTAACCACTGCAAGAACCAGACTAGATCTTGACCAGAGCAGGTGGAGTCATGTTTCCATGCTAAACTCTGGTGAAAGGAAACTGCTTATACAGTGTTTATCAAACAATGCATATACATTATATTGCTTGTGCTGGAAACACCGTTGAGTGGAAGTAGGACCCAAGTCTAGGTCAACTTGTGAGGCTTCTTAAATTCAGACTTCTTGAATACAGTATACTTCCACTATCTAGACCCAGTCTTGTTCTTATTCTTGAACAACTACTGGGTTTTGCTTTAGGAAAAACCATTGATGTTCAATACGGTTGGTCAATATGGCCCTGGTCTTTGATGTAAACCATAACCCCAGCTGTAACCCAACCCTTAGCTGTAACTTTATACTGTAAAGCACTCTGATTTATGCTTTTCCTGGATTGCTGCATTGCATTGAAACTACTGTAGGCCATTTTTGTGTCAAAAATAAAGTAATAATAACATGCTATGAAGTTTTGACCAGAGGCCCAGCATTACTTTCTCAGCATTCTTCAAGTCATAGCCTTCTTGAAGACTCTTTTATTCAACTAAAAATGTGATGTTCTGACATTTGGAGGAAAAAGCAACCTAAAGACTAAATAACCTCCAGAAACTGTTTTTTTCTTTTCTTACTGGCTTGTTTTGAAGTGTCTCACTACTGACATCTTTGAGGAATTTGGTCTAGATCTTGAAGAATTTGTTAAGATGTCGTTCGAACAACAGCCCCAAAACAAGGTGCACCCAAAACAGCAGCCATCAGAATCATCTGTTGACTCTTTTTTGTTCTTTGATGGTGTTGGATCTCTCAAAGATTGTGCGTTGGAACTGAACAAATTGTCGGCAACACCTTGATGTATGGCAGAATCTGGAAGATGTTGAGGCTGTACATTGTAAAGACTTAAAAGGCGCTTGACTTTAAACGTGAATTGACAATATTTCCTTGCAGCCAGAACAGAGCAACCTGCTCCAATCAGTCAACCTCACTTTGTGTAAAATGCATCTTGTAGGGCCTGGGACTAAAAGGAGTAGGAGTGCTGATTTTGGCTCTGATCCTGTCTTTAATCCATCAGTTAGAATGTAGGACGCATTCAGGATAGCATTCCTACTTTAAAATTCTCTTTAGGTTTCAGAAAACGAATTAACTCTAGATCAGAAATAGACTTGATAAATGAGTTAAGCTTTCCTGCACTGTGCTAAAGGTGGTTTATAGTATGTGTAGCCTGAAGATAGTATAATTTTCAGTATGGTATTCAGACAAAAAGGAAAAATATGGTGATGATGCACAGGAGCAGATGATGTCATTATTTGTAACAGTAGATCCTGCAAAAAAGAAAAAGAAATGAGGCCTTGATGATCAGTCCATGATACACCATCTGTTTTCTTTTTACCAGCAATTAGCAAGCTACCTATATACATTCCCAAGTATGGAACTGTAAATATAATTATAGTACAGTATAGTAAGGAATATCATGAAAAAAAAAAAAAAAACGGTGATTGCAAATTTGTCATCATCTTAAAGAATTATGGACAAACCACACACCCCTTGTCAACAATCCTATTCTGCTTTTATTGGTATATTAAGGCACGAGTACTTGTAGTATTAGCTCCTTAATTAAGCTATTACCACCCTACTTTTTATGTTTATAATCACATTCTATAAAGGGAATGGAAATAGGTTAAGCCAATAATAATCACACTTTCACATTGCACCTAATGTGCAGAGTGAAAGGATTTGCTTCTTGCCCTAAATAGCGTTTGCTTTTTCTGTGAAACGGCTGTGCGAAGTATATATTAAAGTTTACAGTAAAACTAAAAGCAGGCTAACTTAATGAAAACAGCATGTTCGGCATGAACTCTTCCCACATTTCGCTGTTTTCACTTCGGTTTTTAAGTAGGCACGGTTTTTCAACCTTTCTCTTCCTTTGCTCACAGATCTATCCTCTTGTCCTGATATTTCTATGCTGCGCATATGTCTGTGGCAGACATATCTTAATCATGTGATGCATCAGAAACTAAAAATGAAACAGCTGTGTCAGGTAAAAATCTGATTAAGGCCGTGTCCAGATCATTTACGAACTTTTCCGCGCATTATCTGTTATGCATATATGCTTCAGAGTGATGCATTCTTCTAATAGACTTCCAGTAAGAAAGTTTAAAGAACGTCCTTTTCCTTCATTTCTCTTCTTTTTTCCCCCCACTGTTGTACGTAGATGGGGGGAATGTGTGGAGAAGAGCTGCTTTGAAGTACAGGCCAGACATCTGCTTACTCTCTTTACCACACTCCCCATTGGTCCATTCTTCTTTCTTTCTTTCTTTCTCTCTCTCTCTCTCTCTCTCTCTCTCTCTCTCTCCCTCCCCAGCTTATTCCCTCCCACCCTCCGGTTGCACCAGTCTTCTGATAGGCATGGTTGATACAATTAGTGTTGTGTTTTGGTTGCCAGCTTTGTCTTTTTACTCTTAGGAGATGGTGAAATAGATATAGTTATTAATTAATGATTCCCTGAAAATTTTCTCTGAGACTTTTCTCCTCACTAATCCAGGAAAGTCCATGATGCATAGTTTAATAATAACACATTTGTACTGTAATTTTTGGGGCAGGGGTAGCTCGGTTGTTAAAGTGTTGGACTGCTGATCAGGAGCTCCCTGGTTCGAGCCCTGATGCCGCTTGACACCCTGATAATGTTGGACCATTGAGCAACCCCCAAATGATCAGATAGAATAAGTAACTGCTGTAGAAACAACGGATATATCTCCAGGATGGGGAGTATCCCTCGTCCAAAGTGCTGGCTGGCACGTAGATGGACCCTTTCTACTGTAATTGTTGGTCCATATTTGATGTAGCGCTACAAATGTTCTCAGCAATGTTGGTTTGTGAATTTGGCTAAACTTTTGTAAAAATCTTTACTAATTTACATATTAATATATGAGTGCTGTACAAAAAAATAATGCAAAAGTGTGCATAACCTTTTTAATCAACTGGCATATGTGTTTCAAAATGCACATGTTGTTAGAGTAATTCCGCTATACAAAGGTACTACTCTACATATACTGTACATAGTCTCCATTGAGTCATCCCTATGCCGCAGTTAATGGTCTCCCACTGCGTGATTTGTCTTCAATGCTGGTTCTTAACAGTAAAACGTATTCATGCTTCTGATCTTGTCAATCATGTCATCTCCATAAACATTCTGTAGTTCATCAAGTGCGACAAAAAGGATTTTCAAAGAGGAATCGAAAGTTGGTTTCAATGATGGCGTAAATGCATCGCTTGTGGTGCAGACTCTGTTAAGTAAGAGGTAGAGTTACTCTAACATGTGCAATTCGAATGAACTACGTCAGTTAATAAAACAGTTATGTCCACTTTTGCATTACTTTTCTTACAGCCCTATTAGTCAATTTGCTGATACATGCTTTTGAAAACTCCTAAATTCTGACATTTTAAGTAGTGATGTAAATGCAATTTAATGTGATTGTGTAATTTATAATTTTCCTTCCGCTTACGTGAGCTCACAGACGCCCCTGGTTGGCTGTAGAGCCGTGATTAATGTGGGAGCACTAAATACCTCTCCTCCTTCCTCTCTGAGAGAGCTCAGCCAGTCAGCTCTCCCTAGACCTCCAGCTGTGAGAGGTTACAGCATCACCCGGGAATCGAACTCACGATCTCCGAATGATAGGGTGAGCGCTTTATCAATGAGCCAGTCAGAGACCCCTTGATTGTGTAGTTAATGATCAACGTTACCGCACAAATCATATATATATATATATATATATATATATATATATATTTTTATTTTTTTTTTTTTTTTTTTTTTTTTTTTTTTTGCAAGCCCATCAAAGCATGCTGGTTACCTTCGAAAAATGTTCCTTCTTGTAATAAAACGTTTCAACCTGCAAATGATTATGATGATTCAATACATGAGCAAATTAGTCTACATCATCAACTTTTGACTTCAATGACTTTTTGAATGTACCTTGCCATCTTATCCATGAAAAGTGTTGCATAGATCCTGTACAGACTTTCTCAACAGTGCTCTGATACAGTACCTCCTGTCTAATCTAATCAGATGTAAATGGTCCAATGTCTTCATTAGACCTAAAGTTTGACCACCTGAGGTTTTTCCTGTTTTTGCTGCCATTTTAGAAACTTCTTCAGCATAAAAAAAGGACTGTACAACACAAGTTCTGAACACGTGTGGAGTGGTAATGAATGTGACTCAGAAACAGGAAATGAGCACATGGAGTTGAAGTTTTTTCTCCCCCCAAATGCCTACTCTTTCATGTTCGCGGGTATGTCTTTTCCGATGACCTTCAGCGTGCTTTCAATTAGGCGAACATCCCAATGTAGCATGCTGACACGTAGCTTTTAAACAGCTGTTGTTCAAGTCTGTAGTGACATAAGTTTTATTTATTTTTTGCACACTTTTCAAGCCTGAAGCGAAACACTGTATTCACTGGAAAACTAAAAAAAATAAAATAAATACATCTTACGAAGTCCAGAAGACTGAGGGCTACATTTGTTCTGTGTTATTTGCTCTGTTTGTGGAACGGCTGATGCAGGACGAAGTTTTGCTGACACTTGACAAAAATTGTGCCTGCTTAGCACTTGGTACAACCTGCAAAAACCTCGATTTGACCCTAATTATAATGTAGAAAAAATTTCCTGAGGTAAAATCGCTTTGTTTTTGTTTTTTTTCTATCAATTTACAGACTAAACAATTGTTGCGCTTTCTGTCTTTGTTATGTCTCCACTTTGTGCGCGTTATGTTTCTATCCACCAGCTCTTATCCAAGACGAGCTGCTCACTGACTGTATTATTTAATGAAGCATCTTTGAGGAAGCGATCGAACCTACAGTGTGTGACTAACACATGTGTCGTAGATAGGTAGTATTCAGTTTTATACGTTTCGAATCATACGACACCATGAGGAAACTTTCACAACGTGTGTGAGATATACAGCCACATGGTTACCACATGCAGCCTGTCAAAAGCATATATTATACAGCCATACTGTCAGGTCGAGATTTATTAACCTGTTTTCACGAACGGGCGCTTGGAACATTTCACGACAACCGAGACGTTGTGAACCTGGGACTTATTTTTTATTATTTATTCATTTATATTATTATAAATATATAGAAAATCTCCGTTTATCAGAAATACATCACAACCGTGCATTTTCAACCTGAATGCTAAATTCTTTCCTCCTTTAAATCAATCAGGCGCTTGAATAGCTTGCATTGAGCACCAGCAGATGATTTTTAGCTCTAGAAGTGAAACGTCAGAAACGGCAACTCATTTGCGTCATTTCAGGTCAGGACCGGATTCCACACGCGTATTGATTCATCATGTTCTCAAACAACTAGCCTGAAATCACTTACTCTAATTCGACGCAACCCTTCAGCTACCGTTACCTTGAGTTTTTCACATTAGCACGTGGCAAATTTGGAGATGATCACGCACCAGAGCGAGCCTGACGAGCCTCAGGAGCAGACATCTGGTTTATCCTTAAGGTCTGGCGTCTAAACTGCTCTCACTTAGAGTTTGATGCTAATACCATGCTGGAGACAATGTTGGCTAGTCGGTATTGACGGCGCTCAGTTTACAGGGTTATTTCGCTTCTTTAGTAGTAAAGTTGATTGAACAATTTTGAAAAACATGTATGTAGATATTTTGCGCAACAAGATTAGTGCTTTCTGAATAGCTTGCACTGACAGAATACTGTAGTTCACTTATTTCCTACTGACTTGCACTTTCTTTTATCAAATCAGGGCTTATACAATATCTAGTCTAAATGGTCACATTTTCATTTTCAGTATTTGTTGTTGGTCTTATTTAGTGTTGGATCAACAATTCAATTTTATAGATAAATTAGAAACTGCTTTCATTATTATTTCATCACGTTCCTGCTCTTTAGTTAAACCCTATTGAATAGTGTTTTTGTGTAAGAAACCCAGCAAACAGTAGCTGCTGTTTTGCATTTTGATCTCAATTGACTCTCTGTGCTGGTCGTGAACGGGTCCCAGTGGGCCAGACAGGTAGACAGTATCTCATTCACAGTAAGGGCACTCTCTTTACAGGCGCACTCACACACACTTTTGCCTCAAATAGGGTGGTATAGGCGTCAATCAGGCGCTTGTACTCCGTAGCTGGAATGAAGCTGATTTCTAAACGAACGCTGTGCTGGTCTGTTGGCGCAATCTTCACGAAACAGATGTACGTCTTGGTGGTCCCTGAGCGCACAAGACCAGTATTAACACACACACACACACACACACACACACACACGGTAAGCACAGGTATTATAAATCTCTGAGAGGTTATTTCAGGTAGCCGGATTTACAGTTCATATCGAATGCATCAGTTCTCCTCCGGTTCCGTGCTGTGCTGTAACAACCAGTTCAGCTCACAAGCAAAACGCTTTTCAACTCTAAACCCTGTGTACATTATCCAGAGACGTACAGAAACGGTTTGATCTCAACATTTTCTCCGAAAGAAACACTGAGGTCATAATTACAACCTAAGCTTTTGCCCTGCTATAAAAAGAAAAGCACTTGTTGGCACTAGCTGTAGTTTCCATGTAGCTGGACTTTCCTGCAGTTTCAGACTGTCAGCATGCATATGTGGGCACGTTGATCAAGTTCATTCGAATTTTGCACGCACGTCTGATTTCAGAGCTGGACCCGACTTCAGGCGTGTGGGCCGGGTCGGTACGTTTAACGGTCTGACAGCCGGCACAGCGGAAATTTCAGTGCTGATTGATGACCGCAGTTCACTATGAACACAGGCAACAAATCTGCTTGTTACATGCTAACAGGAGAGCTGTCGGGCCTTCGCGTAATACATTAAGACGCATGTCAAAACATGTGAGGTGAATTAATGTAATGTTGTAATATGGGAGGAGAGAATCTTTAAACATGATTATGGCTGCAATGTCTATACGACTTTATTTATCTTTACAGTATCCTATGAAGTTGTCCGCTGTGTGTTTTGTCTTTACATCATACAAGAATGTTACCTAACCAGTGTTAACATCCAAGTTAGAGCACCTGGTGTACTTTTTTGATGTAACGAGTAATCTAACGCGTTAGGTCCGCCATTTAAGTACTCAGATATTTAGTTATATTTTCAAAAATGTAATATGTTATTCAGACAATTTATGTTATACATGAGCCAGACAGCAGTCATTACGTTAGTGTGTGTGTGTGTGTGTGTGAAAGTTGTCCTACAAGCCCCGCCCCCAATAACTCGGCCCTCTCTTTTATTCCTGCTGTTATACCCCTATCTCACGTATGTGGTTTGACTAGCGGTGAGAAGCGGTGTTAGGCTCTGTGAGCTGCCGCGAGTGACGTTCCGCGAAGTTCTGCAAGGTCCGCGAGGGCTGATGAGAGAGGAACCAAATCACAGTGCCAAAACTCTCAGTGAATCATGATGGACAGTACTTACGGCCACCGCGTAAAACCGCGTAGGTGAGATAGGGGTATTAGTAGTTAACAGATTATGGGCCAAACTTGTCTGAGTGATGATGGTAGAATAATTATAAAGGTCTTGACTAAAACAATATGCATGAGGAATCACAAAGGAGTTTTAATTTTCTACAATGGAAAAGTACTCAAACTAGTTACTTTTATCAGAAAGTAACGCTGTAATGTAACTGATTACCTTTTAATGACCGTAATTTAGTAATTTAATTAATTACTTTAAAAAGTAACGTCCTCCAACACTGTACCTAACTATACCTAAGTAGACTTTCATTTGCTATACTATTATTATTTATTCATATTCTATACCGCTTATTCTGTACAGGGTTGCGGGGGGCCTGGAGCCTATCCCACAAGACTTAGGGCACGAGGCAGGGTACAACCTGGACAGGGCGCCAATCCATCAGAGGGCAGACACTAGGGGCGAATTGGGAACAGCAGTTAGACTAATGTCTTGGACTGTGTAAGGAAACTGGAGTACCCGGAGAAAACCCACCAAGCACAGAGAGATAATGCAAACTCCACGCGCAGGGACCCGAGGCGAGAATCGAACCCACGACGATTTTTCTTAGATTTTCTTCCTAATATTTGCACCCAGTAATCAGCTTGGTTAACACCCAAGTGTTAAAATTTTAAATGCCAGTAAGTCTACACCACATGTTTATGGTTTATGGGAGGAAACCGGAGTACCCGGAGGAAACCAACCAGGCCACACACACACACACACACACACACACACACACATAAAGACCAGAGAATTGAGCCCCTATTCCTGGAGGTGTAAGGTAAAAGTGCTAACCATTGAGCCACCCTGCCATCGAATTATCCCATATGTCATCGAAATAAATGTCTTTGAGTCGATATCTTATAGATGAACCACAACTTTTATAAATAGAAGATAGGGATGAAGTTGCAGTTATAGTCCATCATCCTTGTGGATACGTAGTTCTTTTCTCTTTAATGTGAAAGTCATGGTACATTCTTAAGTCTATTTATAGTCTTAAATAGACAGCTCATTGTTGTTTTAGTTATAAAACAGAGTTATAGAGTGTTCATGACTGTTAATGTACAGTAAATGTGAAGCTCTCAGACAAGAATGAAATGATCAGCAGTATTGTTTTTGTAGGTTTGACCTGGTCCAAATTTCTCTGTGTCAGCTGGCGTGATGTCAGTTTTCCGAATGTATCTTTGGAGTATCAATTTTGCATCATTTTACTGAATGACTTAAGAATTAATATGGATATACAGTAAGTGGGTATTTAAATGTGCCTTAATGTCCGGATTTTACTTTTGTTGTTAAAATGGACTTTTAGTCACAAACAGACCGGAATAAACAATTAAACAGTGGGTGTGTGCGCACACACATACACACACACGGAAATACACTATCAGTGCTGGTAAATCTGTATTTCAGTATTGCACGCACTGCGTTTTATAAATGTGGAGAAAAAATGTAAATTTGTAAAAAAAACAAACAGGGGGAAAAAAAAACCCTGTCTAGTTTTTACACAGGAAATGCCTCTATTTCTCCCGAGTCTCCAGTTTATAAACACACCTCGCAAAATCGAACTGAATCAGCAAAAGACAGTGAGTTCGAGATCATGTCTGTGTGTTTGCTGTGAATTCATAGTCCTACATGGTGGCTGCTGGCTTTGTTTGTAACCGACCACGTCTTCCACAAGAGCTATTTTGGACGAGGTGTCTGCACAGTGTGCATCTCACAGCATTTCTAAAATCCACAAGTAGTTCTTCAAGTTAACAATAAGGACAGATGGCTGTAAGTCTTATGGATTAATGACAAAAACGCTATATATACAGTACTGTATGTAGACACTTTAGAAACTGGTGTGTGGTTTGGAATGTGTTGCACAATTTAAAGAAAAACTCCATCGTGTTCGAACGAATTTCAGTCCATAACATCTGTAAGAAATGCACGATTACGACAGACCGTAGATTCGACAAGTTTCCCAAATAACGGAGAGCCTGTTTACTTGAAACGTACATATAAAGGAATGGAGTGGTAGTTGTTGAATACGTGTTTACTTTAAATAGATTCTTCCAACTAAAAAAAGTAAAGCTTATTCGTAAAGATGAAGAATTCACGAAGGTGTTTTCCTAAAATATCGCAACTGCCACACATCTGCCCTTAGGTTTCTATTATGACGATAGAAGTCGATAGATTTTCTTTTGTTGTTGTTGTTTTTTTTTTTTTTACTCAGGATAGAGAAAAACCTCCAAGGTCTTGTTCATGATGCAATGGAAAGAGTGGAGGCTGAAAAACTCAGAAGTATTCTTTTAATATACAGTATATTAATAGATGAAATACATGTGCACACACACACTACAGCTTTGCAGAAGGTTTCCCGTTGATGTGGAATACAATCTGTGTAGTGTCTACCTCAGGACTGGTATTATGAGCTTTTCTGTTCCATGCAAGGACTGTAAGTGTGGAAAATCCGAATTCTTTTCAACCAGACCTCTTTTAATTATAATTTGTGGATTTTTATTGTCTTTAGCAGTAAGGAAAGAGTTTTTCTTTCTCTGTGTGTGTGTGTTTTTCTTTAGGCTGGTGGTTCGTCAGTACTGCAGAAGAACAAGGCTGGGTTCCGGCCACATATTTGGATGCTCAGACCGGCACTAGAGACGATCTGGACCTAGGCACGTCTAGATCAGGAGAAGGTAAGACGCACACGCCTTCAAATGAAGCACAGATACACTCTTTCAGTCTTTTCATTCAGATGAATACACTAGCATAACAAGGATATTTGATACCACAAATAAACTTGCGATGGGGTTTTCAGGAGTGAGAATGGTTGTTTGTTGTAGTCCATCATGCACTATTGAGAGACAAAACCAGCCGCCTTTCCCACTCATCGAGTCCAAGACACATAACAGAGGCTGTCCAGGCTCAACCTTGGCATCCAACAAAGACATGTGGGAGTCAAAACTCACTTACATATGCATTTATTCGTCTCGTATCCTGGCACGCCCTTGTCAGTGATAGAAAAGGATTTTTGGCCAGAATGTAAATTCCTCTCCATGAAATCGAGTGGGGAAATTCTTTGCTGGACCGTCCTCAAGCCGTCCAAATGTCCACTGACTCCCTTTTGGGATGAATGATTTTGTCCTAACCAGGCACTTGCCCTGTTTCAGTGCAAATTGAGACTAATCTGATTTGTGTTCTACTTGAGTACCATTAGTTAATCTTTCTTTTAGACTGGAGGTGGCATGGAAATACAGACACATAAATGTTGTCCGTGGGTGGATCATGCAGCTGTGCCATCTCTCACACACACACACACACACACACACACACAAACAGAGTACAGGTGCAGCTGCCACGACTGCTGTTTTATTTAGCCGCCAGTCACAGAACCACACAACCTGAGATCACTGCAGCGTAATAAGCGTTATCCGGGCCTAAGAAGTCTTTCAACACAGGGACACACTTTACATACAGCGCCTGACATTCACACACTTTCCATTTTCCTACAGTTGCAGCTAAAAGGAATACACACTGTATTTCATCTGACCACAGAATGTGCCATTGTGTGCTTCCTGTCGAGAATCTGTTCAGCCCATTAAACTAGATTTTCCCTGCTGCTGTCCAATTTGATTTAGTAGAGAGAAAGAGGTCTAAGATGAGTGTAACAGTTATATTATTACTTATGAGGGTTCACATTCCTTTTTTTTTCATCCTTGGAAGAGACAAAATAACTTACACTATTAATAAGTTACTTTTATGCCTTAAAACCACTGTTGGAAAAATATCTTGGCTTAATGTCGTAGAAGCACATTTCCGTATAGTTCCGTGTCTGCGTTTTACTTTGGCCTGTATATGTGAAAGACATTACCAATCCAGAAATGCAACAGCATCCATAAAAACAAAACAGCAAATCAGAAACCGTGAGAGCAAAAACAACGATATGACAGTGGTTGTGGAAAAGTAGCAGCAAATCAGAAAAAACACAACATTTAAACAAAAGAACGAAAAAACTAAATTCACAATATATGTAAAATAAAGCATCAACAATTCGGGAAAGAAAGCAAAACTAAAAAGAAAGGGGAAAGAAACAGAAAAGAAAATCAGAAAACATGACAGCATAACCAAAAATCGTCACAGTAGCTGTGAAAAGCCAACACAAATCAAGAGCAAAAACTAGACACACAAAAGCCACCAAAACAACAAAGCTAAAAAAAAAAAAAAAAGGTCACAACACGAGAGCAAAAAACCAAAAGCAAATTGCAGTAGCACATAAGAATAAAATTTTTTTTAAAAATCAACCCTAGGAGAAATTTTCGGTTGTCAAAATGTGGTGACGTAAATTTGGCAACGTTACAGATGTTGGGACAATGTTAATATTAGGTTGTTTTTGAAAGTTCGAATTGAACATGTTGGACAATAGAGAGTGTGCTGTTGAAGCTGATAAATGCACCTACATAACAATGAGCACCACAAAAAATACTGGACATCAATTTAACAAAATATTAAAATGAAAAAAAAAAAACTGCTTAATGAGTGAGATCTGTTCTGTGAAAGTAGACATGATGCTTGGAAGTTTGGATATGTTACCTTAATATTTCTGAAAAAAAAAAAATAAATAAGAGGAGGCCTTCAAATGGCGCAATGGTAAAGTGCTCGCCGTATCATCCGGAGCTCGCTAGTTCGATTCCCGGGTGATGTTGTAACGTCTCACAGCCGGAGGTCTAGAGTGAGCTCATTGGTTGAGCTCTCTTAGAGGGGAGGGATGAGAGGTACTTCGTTCTTCCACATTAATCAGGGGCATCTGTTAGCTCACGCACGCGGAAGGAGCGGATAGCGCCGTCCCCCACCGGTGCGTGAGCGAGCAGTTCAAAAAGATGCGGTTGGCTGGCGTCACGTGATTCGGAGGAAACACGTGACAGTCTTCGGCTCTCCTGACTGAGTGGTAGTAGTAGCCCTAATGTGGAGCCCCCTAGTGACGGGGAGGAATTGGACACGACTAAATTAGGGATAAAATCGGGAAAATGATGTGCATGACAAGCTTTTGTGTCCATCCCAATCTTGATCAGAATGTTAAACCCTGTTAGAAACTTAAGGGACCATGGGTACGGTTGGACGTTGTGCGAAAGGATGTTCATCTGCAAAAATGCTCTAAATAAAGATTAAATTGTATCTTTTTAAGGTTGCATTCGCAAGGCTGTGTTTCAGTCGTTCATTCAACATTATCTCTGTCATGTTATTAAAGTCATTCTAACTTTCAAAAACACAAAAAACTTTGTCCTGGCGTTATCTTCATGGTACATGTCAGTGCAGCATCATTACAACTAAAGTACTGTGCAAAAGTCTGGTGTTTTTAGTACAAACGTTTGTTTTAGATTTTTAGTACAAAAACATTTCTGATTTTCAAACATCAAAAAACATAATGAAAAGAATTAAATAAAAAAGTATTGTATGGTAGAAAAGAAATTAGCATATAAGAGACCAGTTTTTACAAACAAATGGAAGTTGCTGGGTTTTGCATGTAAAAAAAAAAAAAGGCATGTGCAACTGTCAAAGTCCTCAGAAGAACTGTGAGTGGTTCTGCGGCATACTCAGTACATGAGAGTTCTCCAATCGGCAACAAGTACTGTATGTGGTAGTTTAATAAGGACATCCCCATTCCATTTGAGTTTTCTGGGTGTTTTTGTTGTTGCGTTTTTTTTTTTGTTTGTTTGTTTGTCTGTTGCATTTTTGGTTTGAGATCTTATTTTTACACTTACAGGCCACCGTAGTATTCTTAACTCAAGTGCTGCAACAAAAAGTGGTCCTCGTTAGATGGCACCCAGAACTCACTGCTTTTCTTAGAGACAGTTGTTTAAAATGTTATTTCTAGTGGAATGCAGACATTTTTTGGCCTACACCAGCTACATGAAACTGTGCTCGGTCTCTGCACTCGGCGTTCTGAATGTGCTTTCGAGTTGAACTCTGCCTGCGCAAGGCAGAACGTTCATCACTGTACGCTGTTACAGTACAGTGAAGATTCTATAAATGTCGTAACACATGTAACCTCTTTAACCTGCCATCTCTCCCTTCATTAGAGCTTTATATCCACCAGTCGCTAACCAAACAGAAACCCACACCGTTAACATCGTCGCCATCACTGTTCTTTCCCTTCCCGTAATATTTGTCTTCATGTTACTAATGCCCGGTTTTCTTCTTCAGTTGTTCATGTCCAGTTTGCCGTTTGCCTTCCTTTTTCTGTTTCTCTCCCCTGCTTCTCTCCTTTCCTCATCCATCTGTGTCAGTTACTAAGCGGCGCAAGGCCCATCTGAAGCGACTGGACCGGAGGTGGACACTAGGGGGCATAGTCAACCGCCAACAGAGTCGAGGTGAACACATACACACACATGCATCGAGACATGAGATGTCCACAAGGTGGTGGGTGTGTTCCAGACGCTTGCTGTGTGATTGTGTGTGTGTGTGTGTGTGCTTGCATCCTGGTGTACACAGAACACTAATTCTTCTACAGCATTTACTTTAATTCAATATGGAACTTGTTTACATTAAGTAAACAAATACAGAATGTCTTTGGACTGCATTTTCAACAAAAAGGAAAGGAACCTGGTTTCAGATTCAGGAAAGACTTCCTGTGTCATCACAACAGCTAACAGAACAGAATCAGCATTTTCATTAACAAATTCTAAGGCTGGGCATTACCACTGGAAAAGAAAAATCTTTAAACAATTGTGTTTAAATAAAATATAATGTAAATTTGTACTTTTAACAATGGAAGGAAAAGACATGATAAACTCGACATCCGTGATGAGTTCAAACTGATGTGAACGCTGTTGCTTAGCAACTGGGAAATATAGAAGTCAGGCCTAAACAAGTTTATAATTGAGGCTAATGATTTACCAGCACTCTGAAGTTAATTATATTATACACAATAGCTGCGTCTCAATTTAGGGGCCGCGTCCTTCGAAGGAAGCGGTCTCCAAGGCTCGCTGACTGCTTAGACCACGAAGACTGAACCGAATCCGGGTCTACGGAGGATTTCCTATTTGCGCCAATAGCTGTTTCTATCCTTAAAGTCTGATCACAGAGCAGCGCTCCTGTTGCCTAGCAGCCCTCACAGCTGCAGTTGGACTTGTTATGGAAAGAAGTTATAGAGCTAGGATTATTTTATTTTATTTTAATGTTTTATCACTTTTAACTAGACATTGAGATGCTTCAAAGCCGCAATGTGTTACAGCCATGGCTAAGTGAAACAATTTGATTATGGTGTGTAATTTTAGTGAACAATACTGTTAATATCAGCAGTTAATAACAGTTAGACTGTTTTACAGAAATACATCAGCCATCATGTCTTCCCAGGCTCAGGAAGAATCCTGGGATAGGTTGGGCAGTGAATAATCCAGCTACTATTTATAAAAGGCAGTATGACACTAGGAAAAAGACAAAAGCATTGGCCATGCATGATCACTGACCTATGAAGAAACATGGATGTTGGGTTAAAACCCAATCTGTGAACAATTTTCAAAGTCATGAATTCCTGAAGCTGTTTATCTTCTTCTGTGACTGTTCTTGTAAACATACCGAGGTGAACATGTCCTGTTTTTAATGCAGCAGTTGCTAGCATGAAAAAAAATTGTTATGCAGGACATTGGGCATGTGCTATTTGTTTTCTTTTTTTCTAGTTGGATTCCGAACTAGAACTCTAGCTACAGCTGTTTTTCAAGTGCTGGGTACAACTAGAAAAAAAAACATGTATAACTAGCTGAGTAAGACTAACTTTCGCTAACATTTATAAGTATTTTGCTTTTCTTTTAATATCTGTCAAACAACATTATAAGATTGTCTGCATCAGAATAGACAAATGAAATTTAGCCAAAGTAAGTACCCCCGGGGGGACACTTTTTATCTTAGCATTGCACAACTGCTCTCCGAAAAAATGCTGAATGTCCGTTTAAATCCCATCCCATCGAAACCGTTTATTATAATTTTATGCCGAAAGCCTTCGACGTCCAACACATTTTTGTCAGCTTTCTGTCAGCCACACATACTTACACATGTGCACATGTACAAGTACACACTCCCTTGGTCTGTAAGCACTCCTAATCTAAACCATCTTACCCTAGACAACAGTAAATGCAGGCAACACTCCTACAGCAGCCGTAAAACTAATGAGACAGATACTGCATGTGTACTGTTATTAATATGACATGCAAAACTTTAGTTTATAAATCATTTAAATATTTGAAATCATTTGGTTTGTTTGGAAAAACTTGGCTTGATGAACTAAACAGAAGAGCTGGACCGGTCATTTACGTTTTTGATCTAGGTGACTTCAAAAAGGCCAATTAACTTTTAATCCTGGTTTGCTATTAAGAATTTTAACAAATGCATTTCGCTAGTGCTGCATGTTTTAGATAATAATAACGCTCAAACATGCCTTTATGATTAAATGGTTTCTATAGCTTATTATTTCTGTATTAACAGCTATAGCAAAGGTGCCAAGACAGATTTTTAGATAGCAAGAAGGCCGAACACATTTTGCTTTAGTTATGTGTTTGGTTAAGTGGAATTGCCAAAAGGGATTATTGCAGCAGATGCTCTCTCTAGCTGGAATCATTTCTTTTATTTTCTTAAGTTATGCGAATATTTGAACGATGTAAATTCTGCCAGTTTAAAATGATGTCACTCAGCAATGTTTGGCTGGTGCCTGATGCCAAGACGTTTGAATCTTCTGTATTTACCTTTAGCTTTTCAAATCTAAACTTCATGTGAATTTCATCCAAATATGATCACTGAAGTTAACTATGATTTGTGAAATTGAAACCAAATTCAGCTATATAGATACAGTGGCTTGCAAAAGTATTCGGCCCCCTTGAACTTTTCCACATTTTGTCACATTACAGCCACAAACA
>JAQQZT010000010.1:10843235-10853622 GCA_030068275.1 Clarias platycephalus
AAATTGATTCATGTTTGTGGCTGTAATGTGACAAAATGTGGAAAAGTTCAAGGGGGCCGAATACTTTTGCAAGCCACAGTATCTATGTACTGCATAGACATTTTAAAGTAAAGCTTAGATATTTTCTTGTTTAGACACTTCTTGTTAAACACTGACTAGCCATACTAACCGATTGCCTGATTATAGGACGCAATGTGTAGACACGTCAGAATTTGATTTGTTTTGTCAAAACAATGTAAATGTGTGTAAAAAACATCTGGGCTACACAAACATGCATATAAGACAAGGTTGTGCAAAACAGTGCAGTTTAGTGAGCAAACTCGTGTTAGCATGGTAACAACTGATTCAACTTTGCCATTGTTCTGGGTGGGGGGAGGGGGTGTGTGTGTGTGTGTTTGAGGTTTTATGTGTTGGCATGAAGCCTCTTGAGCTAAGTAATGTGAGCATTGAATACATTTTGTGTTGGCAGTTTTAAATACTAGTTCAAGCTCTCTCTTTCTCTCTATCTCTCTGTCGCTCGCACTTACCCTTTGGAAAGTCACAATGGAAAGTGTGAAACTAAAAAGGAATATGCGTGCATGCAAGTGTGCATTGCTGTCCTTATAATCTCTTGTGCTTTGAACGCAAATTAGTCATGCGCAAAATCTGAAAACAAAACAACTCTCAAGCAAGTGACAACATAAGATTTAATAAAAATTTGAAGTCGGGCTTTCCTAGTAAGTTGATTTCTATCATCATCCCATCCACATGCATTTAAAAAGTGAGCTTTGTATCCAGTAAGTAATGAACGTACACCCACAGGTTACCAGTGGCAACTTTTTCGTTCTTGAAGGCCAGAGAGAGAAAAACAACTAACCCTCAAGGCTTGTACTGCTATTTTTTTCTGCTGGCCAACCACGTCATGACTATATACAGAGCTAATGTGTTCTGGAGCGAATTGACATTTTCCACCCTCTAGGTGGAAACAGTCGCACCACTGCAATACTACTGCTCAGAAAAACATTTTTGCTCCCCACTCACAACCCGTAACACATTTTCTTATAGCCATGGAATGATGGGAAAAGAGGTAAAGGTCCAAAAAGCCAGATTTAAAGTGTTGTTGGCTTAATGCCTCCTCCATGATGGTTAAGGGAAGATCTTTAAATTTCTAAGGAACCTACATTTGTTATAGCTTTCTAATTAATTTCAGTCATATACTGTATAATTAATTCTGATCTTCCGCCGCATATGTTCAGAAGTGAGAGATTCTACTCCTGTTTAAAGCTTATGTAAGCTAGCAGTGTCACGTGTCTCACATACATACTGTAGTTCATCCTTATCTTTTATTCCCATTTGAATGCCTGAGGAACCTACTAAGGAAAATATAGTTTAGAAGAAAGAAGAGAATAGCCTCCTGTAATTATAGTGCTGTGAAGAAGTGTTTGTCCCCTTTTTGTCCCCGTTTTTTTTTTTTTTTTCACAATTGTCACTCTTTATATGATTGATAATAAGTAAATAAAACAAGCAATTTTTAAATGATAATTTCATTTATTAAAGGAAAAAGCAGTTGCTATTTTTTCTTTTTACTTGGCCGTATGTGAAATTGCCCCCTAAGCATATTAACTGCTTGTGCAAACCTTAGCGGCAATATTGCAATCAAGGGTTTGCAATAACTGGCAGTGATTCTTTCACATTGCAGTGAAGTAATTTTAGCCCACATTAAGTCACATCTGAGGGTTTTTCGATGTCATGCCACAGCATCTCAAACATATTTAAGTCCAGTCCTTATCCACTCCAAAACCTTTATTGTTGTTCTGTTTTTTGTTGTTTTTTTTTGAGCCATTCAAAGGTGCACTTGTTGGTGTGTTTCAAATCATTGTCCTGCACTATGTCAGTGATTTCTTGATCCTACAGGTCTGGCAGTTATCAGGCCTGGTTGTGTACTTTTTCACATAGAGCCAGGTAGCTTTAGACAGCCCTTAATAAATGAAATCATAATTTTAAAACTGCATTTTGTATTTACTCATGTTTGTTTAATATTAAAATTTGTTTGATGATCTAAGTCATTTACAATACATCTGACAAATAAAAAAAAATTCAGCTAGCATGATTGGTTTTATCTACTCAAAATCTTAATATAAAACTGACTTAGGCATTGCCTCAGCAATGTCGCATCACCATCTTGATCGTCCTTTCGAAGAACAACAATGCCGAAATGTTCAACCAAAGTAAGTTTCATATTATGATTTTGAGTAAATAAAACTCATTCTTGCTAATTAGGTTTTACAACCTGATTGATCTCTCACTGTGTCTCAGCAAGATGTATTTTTAATAATAGTTCTATATAGCAGGATTTTTTTTTCTACCGTTAAAATACGTTCATACGAGTGGGGGTGATACAGAAGGCTGTTACCATCACAAACCATAGTCTCTTGAGACCCAAAATGTTCCCCCCAATTACATTACCTGTATATTTCCTTATATATATATATTATTACTGTAATTAATACTATACAATGCTGCAATCACAGGTTTAGATATAGAAAATTATCCTTTCTTCTAGAGTGGAATATGGTTGAATATGTAACGCACTATAATATAGTTGCAAATACCATCCATTATCATCCATTTGTTACTTAAATCAGGTTTTGTTCAGGTCTTGTGGTTTGTTCAGTGACATTGCTGAGCAATGGAAAAACATGAAGAAATAAGTTTCCTGACTGACATTTTTTTCTCTGTCTGACTTTCCTACTCTCAGAGGAGAAGTACATCACTGTGCAGCCCTATACCTGTCAGGGTAAGGATGAGATCGGGTTTGAGAAAGGAGTAACCGTGGAGGTCATTCAGAAGAACCTGGAGGGATGGTGGTATATCAGGTAAACATACTGTAACAAACCTGTTATATTTTCTGAGCAATTCTGGGCATTCTTTTTTTTTTGGAGGCAGTAATATTGTAACTTTTTTTTTGACAGTTTAGCCAAAGTTAGTGGAAGCTTTTTTTCTTACCACGAGTTCTAGCCTCAGCACAATAGTCCATAGTTCTCTTGTTTTAAAGAAGAGTTTTGTGTTTCATGACTTTTTTTTTTCTTTGCTTCCTCTCTCTCTCTCTCTCTTTCTGTCCTGTTGCCTTGTATATTTTTTTTTCTCCCCCTGGAGGGAGTCTCTCAGCTAAAAATATGAGAACAACTACAGTATCATATGGCAAATTTGTCTAAATGTCCTGATCATCATTTTTCACCTCTAATAGCTGACCGGGGACTGACCCTGTTTACAAACATGAAGCCGAAGGGAAAAGTATTATTCATAATAAAAAAAAATAAAAAAAAATCTGTCTACATAAAAAGAAGAAACAAAGCTGAAGACAACTTGGCTGTTGCTAGATGTCTCTTTTAATGATGATCTAAGATTTGCCGTTGCCATCGCTTTTTTATTTCCAAGAATTAAGAAGAGTTTTCTCAGTGTAAAGACACAAATTTGTGATCTTTATTTTTTTTTCCTTGTTCTTAAAGCAGCATTCTTAAAAAAGAGAGTAAAAGATTAGTCAATATGGATTAACATACTCTAAGATAAATTACTCAATATTACAGGTACTTGGGCAAGGAGGGCTGGGCCCCTGCTTCATACCTGAAGAAGCTGAAGGACGACCTGTCCCCAAGGAAGAAGACCCTGACTGGCCCTGTGGAGATCATTGGTAACATCATGGAGATCAGCAATCTGCTCAACAAGAAAGCCGTCAGCGAGAAGGATGTGCAGACGGATGGAGAACCCACCACACCGGACCGTCACATCTCCAAGAGCGAGATTAGTCTTCCCATGCCATGTGCCCCTGAAACAGACCAAGCTCCAATGACAGCCAGCACTTCCCCAAAGGCAGCCTTACAGTCTGCATGTAGTGCCACCCTACAAGACACTAAGCCGAAGGCAGAGCCGGGCTCGCCTGCTATTGCAAGAGTGGCACCACACCGAGTGGAGATCGGTAAGAATATTTGCAAAATGTATCTGTTTTTTCTTTTATCTTGTTTGTTGGATTCACATACCCTAACTGTATCCATGTATCCATTTAAAAGTATGTACCTGTTTTATTTTATATAGGCTTTGACGCTATAGGTAAGCCAGAATTCCTGTGAGCACAATATAACAGTGTGTTCTGACTTACTGTGGTTTGATTAATAAAAATAAAGCAGATTTTTGTTGTCACTAAAAATATCACTAAATCTGTGTTGCACCAAATACCTGTTGTTTTGACTCATACAAATGCCAGTCTAATGTTTGGCTTGCTTGATTACAAAATTACCAATTGTTACGTTTATTACATTTCTTACTATCAGCTGGTGACAAGTTTTTCCCTCCCCTCCTTTTTCAGGATCTCCAAACCTCAGACAGAAGCCTCCCCCTCGACGAGATACAAATCTGGTAAGTTAAAAACCTAAAAAAAAGTAATAATCAATTAATAGTATACCAAGTGAAATTGTAACACTATAACCATGCCTTATGGTACCTTAAGGGATTCCAGCTGCCGAAGCCTCCAGAGCCCCCTACTGTAGAAACAGAGTACTACACCATTGCAGAGTTTCAGTCCTGCATCTCAGATGGCATCAGCTTCCGTGGAGGACAAAAGGCTGATGTAAGAGCAGTTATCACAAAGTTTTGGGTTATGAATGCTATAGGTCCCCACTGTGATTTACAAAATTACAAGGTGAAGACTCTTAAAGACTCTTAAGGTGAAGAATTAAAAGTGAACCTTTTTCAGCAGGGTTCTTCAACATCAGTCCAGGAGTATCAGTGTCCAACACAGTTTATAATCCACCAACACCTTAACACACCTCCATTCAACCTGGTAATTAAGAGATTAGTTGAATCAGCTGTGTTTGAGCAGAAAAAACACACCAAACTGTGCTGGACACTTGTGATCCAGGAGTGGATTTGTAGAATCCTGCTATATAGCATTCAGTTTTTAAACCTAGTTTAAAACCTAAATAAGAAATAGGTGATTTTAAAAAATGTACGAAAAAATTTCACCAGATAAAGCTTTGTAATAAATAACTTGTAATTTTATCTACAGGTAATAGAGAAGAACTCTGGTGGCTGGTGGTATGTCCAGATTGGGGACATGGAGGGTTGGGCACCTTGTTCCTACATTGATAAGCGCAAGAAGCCTAACTTAAGCAGGAGAACTAGCACACTTACTCGGCCCAAAGTGCCACCCCCGGCACCACCTGTCAAAAAGCAGGACTCAGAGGACACATCTTGCCCCAGTGCTTCCGCCTCCAAAGCTCCAGAATCCCCCAGTAGGCCTGTATATGAAGAGCCAGAGTATGACATTCCTGCTATCGGATGTGATCTGGAAGTGGACACAAGCATTATAAAAAAGGAGCCTCGTCCTGTGCTTATAAAAAGCAGTAAAGCTGCTGCTGAAAGGATTGCTCAGGCTACAGGTAAAGCGTCACCTCTGTTTACTGTGAAGACTTCCCCGTTAAGAAATGAACACACAGTGGAAGAAGTTACCAAAGAGGAGGCGATTTATGAGAATGATGGTTTTAGATATTCCTCTGATGACTTTCTCTCTGCCAGAGATTCTAGCTCTGTGGGTTCAGAATCCCCAAGAAGTCGCACTTTGGGACGCAGACCCCTGGGGTCCTCATCTGGAGGAGGAAAATCTTACAGGGATCCTCCAGATCTGCGCACTCAGTCCCTAACCCGTGGTGAAAAGACCAGCTCAAGATTGTTTTCAGATGAATCTGGCCGAAATCCCAAAAGAGAGCCAGTTTTGCGCAAGGATGTGGAACTTCGGATCGGTCAGAGCCCCTCAACTCGTCCCAAGCCAGTGGTTCGACCCAAGCCCCTATTGACCAAGTCTGAAACGCAAACCCCAGAGAGAATGGACATCAGTAGCTTGCGGCGGCAGTTGCGCCCTGCTGGAATTCGACATGGGATAGTCCGTGCCCGTGGTGGAGAAGACTCTGAGACAGCATCTGTGGTGTCATCAGAGGATTCTGTGAGCTCTCGTAGTACTTCAGATCTCTCCAGCACCTATTCAAAGGGTAGCAGAGGGGACTCTGATTATGAGGGTGCATTGTACCGTACTACAGATTCATATGAGCGAGCACAGGAATCTGAGCTCAGCTTTCCTGCTGGTGTGGAGGTGGAGGTACTAGAAAAGCAGGAGAGTGGCTGGTGGTATGTCCGCTGGGGTGTACATGAGGGCTGGGTACCTACATTCTACCTGGAACCCATTAGGCAACCTTCGGATCCAGGTGTCTCGGAGTCTCATGATGGATCCCTGGCAGAGCTGAGCAATACCAGCAAGTCGAACAGCTTAGAAAAGAATGAGCAACGTGTCCAGGCTCTTAATAACCTAAATCAGCAGAATCTACGTCGAGCAACAAATCCCAGCCCTCCTATTCCAAATAAGCCACCCGGTGGCTTTAGTAAGCCATCCCCCCAGCTCAACGGTTCGGGTGTACGACTGCGGAATGGCGTTCGCCAGGCAGCTGTGCGACCACAGTCAGTTTTTGTGTCCCCTCCACAGCCTGTGAAGGATACCAATTTATACACAGGGTCCTTAAGGCGCAATGAATCACTAGGTGCCGGCGATCACATGAGGTCCAGTAGTGGTGTGCGTCGAAACTCCTCCTTCACTGCTGTGCGGCCGCAGCCTGCTACCGATGTAAGGATGAGGTCCGGAACCACCACAGTTGCACCAGCCGGAAGTACTAGCCCCTTGATTGCCCAGAGAAATGGAATTCCAGTCTCTACCGTTAAGCCCAAGCCCATAGAGAAGACACATCTCATTCATAACAACCTACGTGAAGTCTACGTCTCTATTGCAGATTATCGTGGAGACGAGGAGACTATGGGCTTCCCTGAAGGCACCAGTCTGGAGGTTCTAGAAAAGAACCCTAATGGATGGTGGTACTGCCAAGTTCTAGATGGCCTACAAGGAAGGAAAGGCTGGGTGCCATCCAACTACCTGGAAAGAAAGAAATAGCATCCACTCACCTCCCCAAAGAATGTTCCCTAAATTTAACTGTACATTTGCTATCAAACTCTATGAGGAGGACCTTTTTGTATCAATATGTGACACTTTAGTGCTGGTTTACCTAAAAGTACATGAAGACTCTAAAGATGATCAGTTATGTCTAAGTGGAGTACGCAAGTAAGAAAATGCAAAACTGGGTTATCCCAGTGTCTTAAACATCACTGGAGGATAATGTCTCCAGTTTGAAAGAAGAAGAAGAACAGAAATGGTTTTAATAGAATGGTAGGCAAATGTTGAAAGAAATTTTATGCCAAATGGGTGCCTTTGTCCATCATTGACTGAATGTCAAAAGGAAAAATTTGAACACCAGTGAATCAGTATAAGTACCAAACTTCAACTTGGTGCCATAGGCCTATGAGTGCAGAAATCAACCAAAACTATTTTTGCTACAAAATTACAGTTAAAAGAGAGATTTCCTTATGAGAGTAACACACAAAATGCGTGAGCACTCAAAAACGAGAATGTAAAACATCGGATACGCAGACAACAAATGGTCTTTACCGTTGAGTGCATTTAAAGATTACATTTGCTTTTCATATTTTGAAACTTTTGTTCATTTTTTTTTAATTGCTTTATCGTATCTTGTGCATTTTCATGTCTTCCTTAGAGATGTATTTCTGCTTTCTTGTGACATCCCTGCAACTCTATCGGCCTGGAAAAAGAAGTCCCTCATCGAGATCCTTGTCATGTGATCTTTCATGTCTTCTGATGTGTCTCTGATGAGGTTTTCGGAATTGGCTTTACGTTTTTGGCTCTCCATTTTCCTTTACCCCGTTCCTTGCATATAAAGCCCAGCCATCATGAATAAAGATCACTGATTCTTTAAAAAAATAAGATGTGGTGCAATTATGTGTAACTCGGACAGTCAAATCTAAATTGATAGTAATGGATAAGTTGGTTTTAATACTTTTTACCCACCTCATATCTGGGTATCAAGCCCAGACAAAGTAACGTTTACAAAATTGCACAAAACAGGTAATATTGCTGCTCTAGGTCTACACTAGTTACTGTTTTAAAATTTCGTACTGGAACATATGGCATAATGTTTGCCGTTCTTTCCCAGGGAATTAGTTACATAGAAATGAGCCCAAAATGTGATCAAACGAAAGCAAAATACCAACACGTTTGCTAGTTTGTTTTGTTTTAGTTTAGTATTTATTTTCTTTTGGTTACAAAACTTTGGTGTAGTCAGTCAACCCAAACGAGGTTTTAGAACTGAGCAAAAATAGATATTTAATTACTATATCTGGAAGCACTTGATTTTTTTTACTTTACCCACAAAAAGCACATTGATACGGTTAATTTCAACATATAACGATATTGCTGGGCAGTATTGGATTCAAAGTTGAAGTTACACAGCAGTTCAGCTTAAATTTAGTTTTTGAGGGTTTTTTTGATTGACTAACAAAATTGGCGTTAAATTCGAAGTTCCTCTGTAGATTAATACAGCTTGAATATTCATTCCTTCCCAAATTATTAGTTGGTTTGTTTTTTCTCGAAAAAGAAAAAACAAACAGTCCCCCTCTTTCATTTATTATTACAAGTAATAAATAAATAAATATATGGTTATGATCCATGTCAAAAGGCTGATGTTCAAGACTGCTGAAATATTTTTCTAACGAACAGTGCCATGTGAACTCTTAGTCGGGTCGAGCACTAATGTTTTTTGTGTAGTTTTTCTGCTGGACAGTATTATAGTATTAAACAAAGTTAAGTACCTGCTAGATTGCAGTTATATTCTATTAAGCAGTAGTTAGTTTTTTTTTGTTTGTTTGTTCGGATTTGTTTTTGTATGTTCTTGTTGTGTGATCGCACTAGGACAATAATGATGAATGGAGTGGTTCATTTGTTGTGAGATGGTGCATTCTTTTGGTAAATCAAAAATGATTAGCACATTATTTATTGAACAAAAATGTTCTTTTTTTGTATTTATGATTATTTAAATTTTTTTAAAGAAAATATTCATTACCTCTTTTCATTTTGCATTCAGTGCTTTTGCCACTGCATAAAGAATCCTCAGTGGCGCCCTCTAGTGAAACAGATTGGCTACTGCTATATTCTTGTTTATATTTCTTTGTACTGCCATTGATCTGAGGCCAACTTCTGTATTCTCCACTGTTTTTAAATACAAATGCAGCTAAAATTTAATTACTATTCAGTAGGATTTATTTTGTAAGATTATCTTTTTTTTTCCTACACATTTTTCCCCCCAAAGCTGAAAAGATTGCTGCACCTTTAGCAACTATGGACACTTCCTCTCTCATTATTGGACTTTCTATAATGCCAGATATTTTATTTGTTTCATCCTTATACCCTAATTCCTTTATAAGAAAGTTACAATTGCGAACAAAACCAAAACTGTCTTATACAAATTACAGGATGATGGATGAATCAAATGAATTGATTCAGTCATTCGGTACACAGATCATTTATTCTGTTCTCTGTAGAAATATTAGTAATGTGTTATTTGCCAAACAGATTTGGAAAGTAAAGAAAGTTTATTTTAATTTAGTTTCGTTTCCCCCACATTTCACCCTGACGAAGGCATTATAGAAGAAATGTGTCGACTCACTCCAACACTTTCAATGGATATTGCGCTTTTGTCAAGTAAATTCCATTTACATTTTGCGCTTCATTTTGTTTGCATCAACAATTTACAAGGGAAATATTACTTCACGCAAGGCCTTTTTTGTATCATGTTATTGTGTATCATCTATTCTTTATTGCCTGTCTTCATTTTTTTATATATATTTTATTGTGGTTTATTATTTCCTTTATCCCCCATATGTTTTTTTTTTTTGTTTTGTTTAGTTTTTTTGTAACACAAATATAACGAGGAAATGTGCAATAGAAAAATCGGCATCTCACCAAAAACAAGGAGGTTTTTTGATACTGGATCAAGACCCTAACTTTCTAATGTCAGCTTTTCACATCGAGTCAAACGAACATCAACTGCCATATTTGTTCCAATTGCATATTCTGAATGTCCCGATTACGCAGGACAGATGGACATTGGTGCCTGACTTCATAGCAGGACTCTTTGACCTATATCGCCACAAGACCACATGTATACGGATAATAATGTCCTTAATAATCTTTTCTCTTCCTGCCAGTGGGATAAACATTTGAAGTGGGGGGTGACACTGGAGTCTTCCTCCATCACACTGCCAGTGGTTTTTACGTTTTTGTCCATCCCACTTGGCTTGAACCCAGTTTATCTCAACTTTAAAAGCAGGACCTCATGACCAGCCATAGCTTCCATCTGCTGATTCACTCTGTATCTCTTTAACCAATCAGAACAGGGATTCTCGTCACCTCTTATCTATACAGTACTTAAAGCGTCAGAAAGCATTGCGCTGTTGGATCCGT
>JAQQZT010000010.1:10853632-10868171 GCA_030068275.1 Clarias platycephalus
GGGCCCCCCCCCCCCCCCCCCCCCCATGCGTGTGACTCTAATCAGCATTGTTTGAATGTAACAAAGCTCATTGTTTGAAGAGAATGCACTCTCAGTAATAAAGATAACCTTTTTTTCTTGATGTAGGGAAACATGCTGGGAAGCTGCATATAGTGTACCATTAAAGAAATAAATGATAGCTGGCCATTAAGATTCAAGTATGCACTTTTAAGCATTTTTTAAAGTACACTATATTCATGTTTCCCAGTTAAAGATTATACTGAAGGTAAAAAAAATAAAATAATACGTTCCCTTGATGGTACCACCCGGTCGCCAAGGAACAGTGCTGTGTTTTCAAGTTATTACTGAGAGTATCAAGTGCGTAACTGGATAAATCCAACAGCTTTTAAAGGAAAAAACATTGTTTTAAGTGCAGGATTTCAGAGGCCTTTTGATCTATTAGATACTCTTGTTCTTACAAGGGAACAGCTTTGACGGCCCGAGCCTTCGCAGTTTGAAAAGTCGGCTGAGTGAAACAGAACTGATGCAGCACTGCAGTTTGCGCTCACTCTTCTTACTGGATCATTTTCTCCCCACTGTTCATTTCATTATTGGGAAAAAAAAAAAAACATCGTATTATTAAATTCTCTTCAGTTTGTCCTTCTGGGGAAAATTTTAATGTTCCACTCTTTAAAAAAAAAAAAAAAAAAGGATATAATTCCCATATAAAGCTGGTAACTATCCAAAGAACTTCTGAGAAACCTTTTTATCTAATATATCATTATGTTTTATAATCTGTCTCTGGTTTGCTCCTTGATTTAATCAAAGATTTAAAAAAGAAAAAAAAGACTCATTATCCCATTAGTCATGTTTATAAGACTTAATTTTTTTTTGTGCTTTCGAGTAGTGTTTCTAGATCCTCCTTGCCTCTGATCAGTCTGCTTCAGCCTATGTTTCAAGCATGGGATAAATCCCGAATGACGGTGTTGGTAAGAGTGTGTGTGTGTGTGTGTGTGTGTGTGGTCTGCATGTCGGTAGGATGTACGAGAAGTTGGAAAGCGAACGTTGATCGATGGAAGGTGTTGGTTAGTTTAGGAGGTGGTTTGAGCTCGGTCGGGTGATACAAGATCAAGTCGGACAGCTGTGATGTACCTGTTCGGGCGCATTCGCTCGAGTTGTAGCCCCGAAGACATGAAATCTGACAGGTGTCGGGGAAAACTGCAGGAAACAGATGACCGAGCCTCAGAGATAATTAACGGTCAGTCTGTGGCCTGCGCGTAGCTCCGTGAATCATTTATAGCAGAGCCAGGAAGCCCTGACAGCTCGTCTGAGGCTTTAGAGAAAGCGCGAGCTGGTGAAGCTTTGCCTCGGGCCTCCGTTTTAAAAAAACATGGCTTATTGCTAGCGCTTTGGTAGATTATTGCGTCTGGCGTCAGGGCCTTTTTGTATTCCGTACGGATCGACTGTGGGCGGCCTTCATTACAAATCCCGCTTTTGGAGCACTGCGGGCTGCGAGCGCTGCTGTGAAATCACATTAGCCAAGCAGCCAGTTAATTACAGCTCTTTGGGGGTCGCATCCTGAATCCCAGTGACAGCTAACTGAGGATACAGAGAGCGTACGGATTAATGATGTGTCAGAGAGGGGAAGAGGAAAAAAAAAAAAACGTCTTCCCACCCGAAATGTGACGTTTTCATGTGATGGTCGCCCTGAAAGACCTTATGGCGAGGAGCTGATAGAGTGTGTCTCTGTATGTGTGGTCTGGTGAGAAGTGTGAAGTGTTTCTGAGGAATTTTCTGTAGGTGTTCGTTTCACGTTTGGGGTTTATCCGGCGCTGTTGATGCGATAGAGCTGGATCCAGAGTGGCAGGGTGCTGTGTTTTTCATGCCGTCTTCTTGATGAGAAGCAGCGAGGAACGCCGAACACGCTGGCTCTGTCTAATGTCTCGCCGCTTGCTAGCTCCGTCTCTGCGTGACTCCTCGCTCTAATTATCATTTCTCTTGTATTAATTAACAGTCTAAAATAACGTCACGCTGAGGCAGACGACGACTCGCTCAAAAGCCATCGACCGCTGTGTGTTGCATCGAGTCTCACTCTGCCGACAGTAAACATGCCATCTAGAGCTGGGTTTACTAGCAGGGGGCCTTTAATAACCCGCCCTCAGGATCGGGTCTCTGACAGTTATATAGACTCCTTCTCCTAGAGGAATCGACTTCAGTGTTCAGTACGTTTCGAAAGCAGGTGATCTAAAGCTTTAATGTTTTTTTTTTTTTTCAGCAGTGTTTTATCTATTTTGTATTTCATGTTTACATTGTACCCTGCATTGCCCTAAAAAAAAAAAAAAAACACAATAAAATATATCATTCTTCTTCTTTCATCCTACTGTCACAACTAATTCAGTGAAATAGTTTGCTTATATCTTATATCATATTCATTTAAAGCACCAATTGTATTCAATTAAAAAGGCATTTTGTAGCTGGTATTTTTCTTATTCTCATTGGAAGTAGTAGTACAGTATTATCATCCAAAGGTAGTGCAAATATATTTATCTACACTAGGGGGCAGCCTTACACAAGCTACCACAACATGAACACTCCTACAGCAGTGATTTGATCAGCGTCTATACTGCTAAATCCTTTATACAGGGTCACGGGGGGCCTGAAGCCTCTCCCAGGAGACGGGGTACACCCTGGACAGGGTGCCAGTCCATCGCTGGACACACACACTCATTCACACACTATGGGCAGTTTGGGAACACCCATAATGTGTGAATTTGAACTGTGGGAAGAAACTATATAATTATGATTCCCTAAAAATGCTATGGCAGTTGAAAGGTGTTGGCGTGGTCAAGGTTGGGGTCCGTGTAAACGTATCAGGCACCCCAGCTTATACCCACTGCCCCTGTTTGATTCCGTTACTTCATGAGCGACCAGATGAGTTATGATGACCCTTTTGGTGACACGCATGAATCCTGGATGACGTGCTGTTGAGAGATGTGTGTAATGCAATGACGGTAATATATGAGTGCAGAACATGGCATGGAATCGCCATCTTGGGGGAACAAATGAAGCCAGAGTAAATAAGAGTCCTTAGAGGCAGTGCTTGGTCTGTAGAATCATATCGAGGGGACATGATCGTGTGCACTATTACCCTGTTATTAAATCTAAAATAATGTAATGTAAAAGGATCCATCCATCTATCTAAGAACCTCTGTAGCCCAACTAGGGACCGTGGAGGCCAATGTTGATTACCATTGTATTTAGTCTCGTATTACGACTGTGGTGAGACCTCCGGTTAACATTTACAAACTACGGGGAATTTAGGAACGCCAGTTGGTCTAATCTGCATGTCTTTGGACTGTGTGAGGAAACCAGAGCACCCGGAAGAAACCCACCAAACATGAGGAGAACATGCAAACTCCATGCACACAGACCCCAAGGCGGGAATCAAACCCGGATCCTGGAGGTGCAGGGCGACAGCGCTAATCGCTAGCTTGCTAAGATCATACATTCAATATTTATTGTAATGATTATTATGGAGGTAGTGTTGGTTTGAAGTTATAATGTCACTACATTGATCCAGCTGTGAACTGTGTAGAGCATCAGATTTGGGTCCCATGTACGTTTTATTGTATTTTTCACAGTAAGAACACGTTATCCTTTATATACAGAGAACATCCATAACTTTAAACTTTAAGGTCAGGTTAAACGAATAGAATTTAGTTCAAGTGAATATTCAGTGCACGATAAGTGCATGTGAGAGATAAGGGCCAGACTGGGATGGCTAGATGACTGGGGTGGAGCATGTCCGAAACAGCAGATCTTATGGGTTTGTCTCTGGTATGAAGTAGTTACCAAAAGTGTTGCAAAAAAGCACAAAGGGTGAAGGGGTGACACGGGCAAATGAGTACACCCCTTCGTTGTAACGGTATTCCTTAATGGCAGACGCCTCTTTCAGCTGAATAATGTGCTCTGTCACACTGTAAAACCTTGTGTTACCGGGCAGGAAGATTGAAGTCCTGTAAGTTGTGATGTGGCGCCTCCATGGATTGGAATGGTTTGTCCAGCACATCCCACAGATGCTTGATTCGATTGAGGTCTGGCGAATGTGGAGGAATCTTGAACAAGCTTTGCAAAGTGGCAGGACACATTATCCTCCTGAAAGAGGACACTGCCATTAGTGGCATGTAGGGGTATACACTGCCAAGAGCATCTGCAGGCTTGTCTCCTTCCCATAGTGCATCCTGGTACCTTGTTTTTCATAAATGCCCCCAGTCATCCACATGATGTAAAGCGTCCTGCTACACTGACATGAAGACCATGAACTTCCCACAGCGTCCTTCCCACAAGTCCATAATACTTCCTAGCCACGTCACTGTCATGTTCACAATGCGTCCATCACGTGTCACTAATTTGCTTACGTGATCGTGCACTCCCCAGGCCGAATGAGACTGACCCGAGTTATCTCTACGTCCGATCAGATCGTGCCGCACCCCTACCAGGCACTTATTACTGTACGTGCTTACTACCTTGTCATTGCTTGGCATAAATATCACAATATGCAAAAAGTGATGGTGTGAGGAACTGGATCTAGCTTTTATGCAAAATTCTTTGAACGTGACAGGGGAGTGGTTGGTCTAGCGTCTAAGGCTCTAGCTTGTTGATTTGGGGATCTGAGGATCCAGGTTCGAGCCTCGCGCCATGGGGGTGGGTTCCCACACCCCATACTACACCTTGTAGTGCTGGTCCCAACTGTGACTGTGTCCCCATGTTCAAAAAAGTGTTGGAGCTCCATGTCAAGGGAGACAATACCACATCCTTACCGGTTTGTACTGTGTTCCTGCAAAGTTCTTACTGTGTTCACCTCAATTTTTGCAGACATATTGGGAAATGTGGCTTAATGTGATGGATGTCAATCCTCAGACCAGGCCACCTCCTTCCATTGATCGATGGATCAGTTGCGATTCCCACGGTAGGTGCGTTCTGTTGGTGGATCAGAATCAGCACCCTGAGGAGTCTGATTTGTTTTGATGCCTCGTTAAGGTTGCTCAGATTGAGGGCTTTGCCCAACAGGTGTAGCTTGGACATGGTGGACATGGGACCTCATGAAGTGTAGTAGTCCAATGCCTAAACCACTGAGCCACCCTCATTCCCATTTAAGACCTGATCAATGTTTTGTTCACTTGCAAGCGGTTGTAACGTTATAGCTCATTTGTATACTGTATTTTGTCCTACCCTGTAAAAATTGTATCGCAGGCAGCCACTAGAGGTCCTCAGAGACGTTATGGCTTCAACTTTTGAATCAACTTGTATACAGTCCCAGAGGAAAAGTCATCTCGGTTAAACAATGCATTACATTATTATATCTCATTTATTCCTCCCCACGATGGTGAAGTGCGCTGGAAGAGCCGTTCCTGTCATCAGTGTTTGTGTAAACCTTTTTAAAACCATTCAAGGTGTTTGTCCCAGACTCGCTGCGAATCTTACTCCTGTGTGTTTAGATTATAATCATCTGTAACCTCTCCAACGATCATCTTCCAAACAACCATAATGAGAAGCGAACACAAGAACAGAAACGGGAAACGGCAGTGTAGCTGAAACACATTTGGAAAGTTTATTGACACAATCGTTCTATGACTCACACTATACAAAGCTTACAAATCAGTCACCGTCTGCAGCACTGGAGTGAAAATAAACACCCTGGACAACATTTGCACGACAGAGAATAGATTCACACACACACACTGAATAACTAATCTAATGGGTGAGCTGCTGCTGAAGGATTCAGTTCATTAAATCACTGATTCGTCTGGCTTTGAACTCGGGGTGAACCGCAGAACAGCTACACGCGCGAATCAAACGCGAGCGAGCGAAATAAAACTTTTTCGAATGAAGCTTGTAAAGGTGCGGGAAAGGTTTCTAAAGCTGTAATAATAAATATCATTTCGATCATTGCTTAGAAAAGGAAATATTATTTAGAATATTGCCATTCAATATCTCTGGTATCTTTCTTATTCTTTATTTATTTATTTATTTATTTGTACAATTGTCTGGCCCATAAATGATCTCCACCTAGAACGTCTGCCAAGTGCTGCTGTCTTCACATGCAGCTCACCGTGCGCACACCTACCAATAGTTGCAGCACGAAGGTGGAGTTAATATTTATTGTGGTCGCAGTTTGCATTGCCGCCAGCAGGGGGCTTTAAATGACACACAGCACCTTTAAATGTCTAAGTCACATACACGAGATCCGTGATACGTAAAAGAAACTCGAATAAGGTGCGAAAAGGAAACGGATTAAGGACGTTACGTTGCGAGAACCACAACATTACGTTCTCGCCAAGCAGAGCTATTCAAAGACGTAAAAAGGTTATTATCATCATCTGTACCATATACTTGAACATTCAACACATCATACACTACAGGAATAAACTCGTTATTACAGGGTTGATGAAAATCCGGAGTAAAGCCAGAAGAGTGAGCTCTCGAGGACTTGATAATGAACAGACGTACAGTTTGATTTTACGCGATACGACAGGGCAGGTTAAATCCCGGCGCGGGCGAGATTAGCACGCTTCCTATCTAATGCTGGATTAATACATTTGGTCAGGACAGTAAAATGAAGTGATGTCTCCAAGTCGAGAGAGCGAGACGTTTAGAAATGTACAATCACAAGCTATATAAAGTGAGTTCAGAACACAAGGCCCCATTTTGAGTCATCACTTTATCCTAGTCAGGGTTGTAAGTGGTTTATCCTGGGAATACACCCTTGGCTGTGGTGTGAGGTGGGAACACATCCTGGATGGGACAGCAGTCCGTTTCGGGGCACTTAGCAAATGCACATTTACATTTAGGGGCAGTTCAGCGTAACCTGGTATGTTTTAGGAGAGTAGAAAACACGGACGGAGAACACGTCAAACTCCACACGGACAGAAACACGAGCTCTCACGTACTGTACTCTGGAGCTGTGAGGCATCAATGCGTCCCTAGTCATAAATGTAGAACTATTTATTCACAAAATACGTTTTCTTCGACTCTTTAACATTAAGATTGTACATTGCCGCCGTCGTGTGCTTATTTCGTACGCACATAGGAAACATACAGTATTTATGATTGTTTACTGCAAAAGTCCGAAGTTACAGCTCATCAATACAAGCTAAGCATTTTTTTTGCTCCGAGATTCAGGAAATAATAATCGGAGAGGAACATCTACTGTAAGAAAAGAGTCCTGATTTCGTAGCAGAGAGAGAGAGAGAGAGCAAGAATCCAAATCCAGGTCAAGATCAATGGACGTAAATAAACATTTAAAAGTGAAGAACCAACCGCAAGCAAATCAAACAGCTCCAAGTTCTGGTGGAAAAGAAATAAAAATATATTGCGTGTATAGTATCTCCGTCCAAGGAAAAGAATAACTGGGCTTTCGGTTGACTTGGTCTAAGTATTACAAAAACTGATTTCTTTCTAAGAAGGATGCCCAGCTTTTAAATATATACACAACGTCAGAATTTGAGATTTTTTCCTTTTTTTTTTTCTTCTGTGTGTGTGACAGCAGCGATAAAAATATTTTCCAGATGCACGCCGTTGGAACGCTGTCTGAAGATGAACTGTCTGTTGCTATAGCAGCATAGATTTTCGCCCTGGCTGCTGTGATTGATTTCCGCAAAAAGAAAAAAAATTACAAAAACACCTCATCGATAACGTCCCTGACGTGCGGCGGCGGTCCTTGCGTCTACATGCCGATGAGCTAAACTACAGTATGTGAACGCTATTGACATTCAGTGTAGACGAACTCTATTCTACACGCTCTCCTAAAGAGGGCGCGTCATGACATCATCGGTCCATCTGGAGCCGTGAAATTTATGGCTAAGAAACACTCTTAAGGCAACATGACTTGCTGAAACCTCTCACTTTGTCCTCTCTCTACATCACATCAGCTCGATTACACTCCTCCTCGCTCACGATCATGTCGTCCTCAACATCTCTACGTTCTCTTGTAATCAACTGCAGTAATGTGAGCACGTGCGAGCTCGGAGCGTGGCGTCTTCAGCCTCGTGGATCTGGCCTTGAATGAAGAGCGTTCTTGGTGAATTATGGTTCGCCTCGGCAAACCCGAACAGCCTCGTCCGACAAGTGATCTTTTCATTGTTTAACATCTCAAGGCTGTGTTTGCGCTCCCGAGATTTCCGTCTCCATGGCGATCGCATGTGGCGAGTGCTTCAACGAGCTGCTTTCAACACTTGAATGGCGAAACCGACAACAGAGCCGCGGCGTGTCCGCGGTGACCGGAGCTCTGATTTGGACAGATTAAAAAAATTCACAATGGGTAAAACATTTAAATAATAAATGCAGCATTTGGCTGTTTATCCTTACAGTTCAATTCTAAAGACTTTTAAAAAGCATGAATTATTAATTCGAGGCGTTATCAGTCATCCGTTCTAAAGATTCACCTGGTTCTTTGTTTGCTTTTGAAATGCTGCTATCACATACACAGCTCTGCTCGAGCACTTTTGCGAATCATATTTACCAATTTCAAATTTATATTATAAGGAATAATTATGATTTACAGTGCAGTCATGAACTGGTGATGATACTACACTATGCGAAAGTCTTGAGCACACCTCATTTCTTCTCATTTTCAGTCCAGTCCCTGTACAGTACCTGAGCAGTTTCAGAGGAATGTTTTTATGAATCATTCAAGCATTAAAAAAAATTAAATAAATAAATCTAACATAGTGGCATGAACCAGTGAGAAACAGGAGCAGATGACGACAGATGAGCAGGCCGGTGATTAGTGTACTGGCGGAGCGATGATGAGACGAGAGGGGAAATGAGGCTGCTGAGGCTGTTACATAAACATTAAATTAAACATTATTTAATTTCATATGATGAAATGAGGGGTGGCTCAAAACTTTTGCACAGTACTGTAGACATGGACCCTGACTTTTATAATGCAAGAATTGCCAATTTCTATAATCCTGTGAAAAATGCAAAGACTGTATGTTTGTATGATTTGTGGTGGCGTGAAAACCCCTTGAGATTTTAACGCTTTGTCATTCTGAACAAATCTATTCACACACTTTTTTTTTTTTTCCTTTCTTTTTTTTTTTTTTTTATTCCAACTGCAGACTGTCAGAGCATCACGGACGCTTTGACAGCCGGCATTTGATTCCAAACTGAATTCATTTGGCTTGTGTCAATTTCATTACATAACTATCCAACAAATTAATCAAAAGCATGACAGTAACTCCGAGTTCACACGGATACACTGTCGAAGTGTTGCGTCAAGACCCGTCAATCCACACCAGATGCTTCTCAGTTGCATTTGTCTACGCCGTCCTCACAGGAGGAGAAACGGCACCAGGACCAATTCAGGCAACTCCATCATTATCAATTCACATTAAATGAAGATATATTTCCAGTCATTTTTGGAAACTGCTTAACATTTAATAATTCCTAGAGATATTCCACCAATATAACTATTCCATTAACCACACCCACTCCTGCCAAACCAATGGGATTTCTCTTCATTAAAAAAAAAAATCTGCAACTCATAAAATTTTATAATAAGATCACACCGGCCGTGCTGATATTGAGTATAACAGCATGATTGTGAGTGCAATATACAAACGCTACACGATGAATCTACTGCACATTTCCGTAATAAACATCCATTACAGCATCCTATTCGCTAGCTTACGGAGTTGAATTTAGCCGTTTTAGTGTAAATTATTGTATATGTACGTACATCGTGTTTATCATACATATGATTTTATGTATGAGAGGTTTTCACAGGCACTCACTCCAGCAGTGACGAAAGCTTGAATCTGTTCAGATAAACATGGAATTTGGAATTTGACATATTTTTGGACTCAATGATGCATTACCACCTACAGAGTCTACAAACCACCTACAGACTGCTACCATCCAGCTTTGAATGACTTAAAACCTCCTACAGTGTTTTTTATCCGACAACTGCATTTCACATTTTTGAGCATGGTCAATTTTAAAAAAAATATTTTTTGATGGCTATGATTTTTGCCAAAACGCAACAACTGTGACGACATGCATGAGGATCTTTCTGCAACTTCCTATGATCTCAAGATCACACTGGTTTGGGAATAAATTGCAGAATGTGAGAAAGGACTGTATACTGTATATGCAGTCCTTTAACACCATTTAGGGCACCTAATTAGTGGCCTGGAACTATTTGTCGATGAGGGAATCTCCACCAGCTACCTGTTAAGCTGCCATGAAGAGGATGCTAATATTCTCACTCACTCACTCACCGCCTATACCGCTTTATCCTGTATTCAGGGTTGTGGGGGGCCTGGAGCCTGTCCCAGGAGACTTAGGGCACGATCTATCGCAGGGCACACACTCATTCTCACACTATGGGCAATTTGGGGCCTTTGGGAGGAAACCGGAGTACCAGGAGGAAACCCACCAAGCACGAGGAGAACATGCAAACTCCATGCACACAGAGACGGGAATCGAACCCGGACCCTGGAGGTGCGAGGCGACAGTGCTAACCACTACACCACCGTGTGGATGCTAATATAAAAAAGGATATAACAGTATATAAAGTTTATCTGAAAACCTGACATTTGGATGTTGAACAACTGTTTGTGTTTGTTTCGTTGCTATAAAATGATCTTTGTAGACTTTGCAATTAAAATGTGCGCTGTATGAAAAAATTCAGTTGATTTCTCAGGAGTTTACTCTTCGCTCAAAGGTGCGAATGACAGAAATAGACGTTAGGTGTAAAGCAAGGGCAGCGGCACTCTTCTGTAAAGCGTCTGGTGTGGACTGAAATGCTTGTTAAAATAGAATTGAACGAGTTCTTGACTTTAATGCATTAGACATATCTTACGGGTTTCTTACACCGCGTGACTTTTAGCAGGAAGAGATCCAAAACAGTTTAGAAATGAATTCCATGTCATTTTTGGTATCCTGGCCAATTTTAGGGGGGAAAAAAGCCCATAGAGATATCTGAGCGGGTTTCCCGAAACCACCACAAAAATATCACACCAATAGTAAACATGGGCTGAGCAGCTAGCTCATAACGCCTCCTTAGCATGTGGTCCTCTTTAACAGCACGTTATAAAAGTACACTACTACAGCCACATAATGGTCCGGTTACAAAAGTGTAGCTAGCTCTACTTAGAAGCTGCAATTCCGTCCGAGATCGCACGCTAATGCTTAGCTTGAAATGCTAAAATGCTTCATTTGTTTCAAATGTTTCCCATCTTATAAACCTGATAAAGAAACCTACAACTAACATGAGTTCAAAGTATACTTGCCCCACCAGGCGCTTCTGTAACGCGCCGGCAGCACCAATGCAATTCCTAATCCGTTTGTTTCGGCAGGGAACTGAGGCTTCACATTACGCTGCTTAACACTTAGCACTGTGCTGTCGTCAGAGCTCCAACGTCCTTTCATCGACTCAATGCAGCAACTCTGACTTCAAAGCATGTAGCATTAGCACGCTATCTGGAATAGTAGCTTAAGCGTTAGCTCGGGGAGCGTTAGAGCAGGAGGAGGTTTGGGACATACTGTACTGTACATGTGTGTTTGTTTTAACTCGCACTTAATCTCAGCTGTACACAGACAGAAATTGTGACACTGAAAACATTTAACATGAATCTGACAGAAAAAGTTCGAGTTTTGACGGGCGGCCAACAGGGTAAAGCAAGAAAGAAAAGAAAAGAAAAAGAAAAAAAAGATCCACTTCCACGTCTATGACTGTGTTAAATACGGTTTCCAGCTTTCCACCTGTGACAAGACTCTTCCGGTCTCTTATGGCTCAAATAAAGTCGAATACAAGATGGAGATATTAACATTTCAGATGCTAACGTCTCCTCTGACTTCCTGATTTGCTCGTGGCTATTTACAGTCTCGCGTCTCCGTCGTCTCCTATGTGGACGGCTTTAGTCAGAATCCTCTTTTTCCTGAGCAGCGTCACGACTGGTTACCGTAGCAACAAAGCCCTGTGCATGAAACTGTACTGTGCAAGAGACCTTTTTGCGGATGGATGCCTGAGCCTTTAAGGTTCAAACTCATCACCATGGGAACCATGAAAGGCCATGAAGTATGTCCCTGATCCAGAAACCTCTTTCCTGTATGTGAGGGTCTCGTTACGCGTCTTTGTTTTGGCTCTCGTGGGCCAAACCCAATGATGTATTACGGAATGGGGGGAGGGGGTTTATGGCTCCTATGCGCTTCGGTAGGTCTTTATGATGTCTTTAATGGCCCTCCTGCAGATCGGACAGCAGGCGTTGGTCATCTTTTTGAGGCGCAGGCCGCAGTTGTAGCACAGGCACATGTGGCCGCACGCATAGATAACCGTGTCCACGGCGTTCTCGTAGCAGATCGAGCACTCGTCCAGCCATGAGCTGGAGGATGATGGGAAGGTGGGGGACTTGGTGAGGTGGATGGGTGAGCTTGGGGTTGTTCCTTTAAAGATGGAAGGGGGAAGAAAAAAAAAAGGGGGAAATTACTTACAACTTACAACAAAAGCTGGAACAGTAGCTCAAGCTGTAATTTTAAACAGATGTCTAATACAGTATGACTCGTATTGAAGCGTCTCATCTACATGGATTGAAACAGATATAGAATGAAAAGTTAAAAATATGCTGTTATTTCACATTTATATAGTCGCCAGTGTCAGCATTTTGTTATAATAAATTTTCAGCATGAAACATGATGGCGTACGTATCCTTTACATAAAATAGCGCTAATAGTGATCATGTGCTTGCCTGTGACGGAGGTGCAGAACGCTCCGGAGCAGCCGGCGTTTAGGGTCGGTTCTGAGCTGCCACTGCAAAGGCCTGCTCCAAGAGCGTGAGGTGAGGATGGGGAGGGTGAGCTAGGGCTGGATGGGCCTTGAGTATCGCTCGGGTGGATGGAGCCTGAAACGTTATAGGAAAAGATGTTAATTCTGGCATTTCTTCGACTCGGCAACTGACATCAATAATGAATAGCCTTCACAGCTATAATCCCCAAATGGGGTCAAACAAAAGGGGGGGAAAAAAAACCCCAGAACTGCACAATCGCTGATCATTGGTTGATATTTAGTCGCTGCCCAAGGTGACCAAGATGGCATTTCATTGTGATTAAGTAAAGACATGCACTCACTGGAATGTGCTGAGCCCACATAACTCTTGTTACGAGTTTTGTTTTGGCAGGGAGTGTCCAGTGCCCAGTGCGGGTTATAAATTGTCCTGGACTGAGGCTGGAATCTGAATATGACACCTCTGCGGGGAGGAGTGGTGTATCATTAACACAGACAGGAGTGCCAACACTTTCCACTATTGAGGCAATATTTCAAGTAATGTGACTGAGCTGCTTAGCAGGTAAACAAAGCAGATAAGTGCCAATTATTTCTACTTCTACTATTTCTAATCCAACTACTACTATTATTACTACACTACTGCTGCTGCAACTATTAATACGTCTAATGCAACCACCACTACACTACTACTACCAGTTCTTATAATAATATAAGCCATTTAATATCAGAAAATCCCAGAATATTTTACATAGTGTAACAATACAACAAAAAGTGACCATCGGAATGAGGCTGTATGGAAATATTTAGTTTATCGCCATATCTATAAAAACAACAGGGTCACTGATATGGTTTTACAAGTGTTCCCCTGAGATCGACCAGAATGGGATACCTACTGTAGGACGCTCGGTCCTGCAAGAATCTATATTTAAGCGCAATGAAAGTGTGGGTCGAGCGTACACGTGTTGCAGACATCACGCAAGTCCTGCAGCTTATGTGAAGCTCGACATAGAGCCGGGTGTTACACAGGGTAGGACTGAGACAAACAGTGATCCACCATGACATCTGGACTTCATGCCATTGCACTGTTTGATCGTTACACACAACCAGCCATTTTAAATCCTCTTCTGTGAGTCATCAGCAACCGCCTGGAGACTGCAGGGGCCTGGCCGGATCCACACCACCTCTATCAGATTAACAACAGGCATGAATGTTGACTGAAGAAGGAAATGAGAGAAACCTTTAAGGATATGTAAGAACCTTAAAAGTCCAGAGAACCTTCGTTATGTGCATAATCAGATCTAAGTGGCTCCATGGTTGCAAAGCCGACCTACATCCAAGGACTACGCCGTTCTCGTAAAGAACATTTGTATATATTTGGAGGATTTTAAAGGGTTTCAGTGCTCGCCCATCTTGAACAACTTGAACATAACGTATAATTTGACACAGAAACATTACGACTGAAAGTTAAAGCACCTTTCTATATTCATAATTGTGAAGATATACATTCTACAACAATACTAGGGATTTCAAAACTATAAAATAACGGGATAATGGGATTAGGTAATTACATAACAACAAGAAAAACCACAGTTAGTTGTTATTTTAAGACACAGAGGTCAGAATTTCTGTAATAGTTCTTGCAAGAACAGTATTGTCGAGTGCATTTGCAAAATCCGTCAAGCACCATAATGAAACGGGCTCTCATGAAGGCCGTCCCAGGAGGGCGAGACCAAAACCTACCTCTGCCGCAGACGAGAAGTTCATTTAGAGTTA
>JAQQZT010000010.1:10880259-10894933 GCA_030068275.1 Clarias platycephalus
ACACACACACACACACACACACACACACACACACACACACACACACACACACACACACACACACACACAGATATGTGGTTTTAAAAGAAAAAAACCTCCAGCCAAATCATTTTCAGTAAACATTCCTAAACATTGCACCATTGCATCATCCAGCGCTGTCACATTCTGACTAGACTACACTGAGCATTGTTTTCAAACAATCTTCAGATTTTTTCTTTCCCTGGCTCAAAATTGTCTTTATAAAACTTCAGCTTTGTTTGTTATGGCAGCGTATGTCCTAATCAGTCGGTGTAAAGAACTGGCTTCTCACCATGCGGACAGGATGACTCGGGTGATGTTCGGGAGGAAGTGCAGCTCCGACGATCCCAGCAGGGATTCTTTCATTTAGGTATATTATATATAATGAGGTATATTATAAATATAAATGATTATGATGATAATAATATGATTTATTTTTTTGTTCTTTGGAAAGTATTGTGCAGTCAAAAGGTAAACAGAAAGGGCCTCCTCCGTGTGGCGCAGTGGTAAAGCGCTCGCCCTGTCATCCGGAGATGGTTTGATTCCCGGGTGATGCTGTAACCTCTCGCAGCCAGAGGTCTAGAGAGAGCTGATTGGCCGAGATCTCTCAGAGGGGAGGGATGAAAGGTACTTCGTGCTCCCACATTAATCACGGCTCTACAGCCAATCAGGGATGTCTGTGAGCTCACGCAAGCGGAAGGAGCGGATAGCGCTGTCCTCCGAGTGTGTTACGCCCTCAACGGTGCGTGAGCGAGCAGTTCTAAAAGGTCGACTGGCGTCACGTGGTTCGGAGGAAACACGTGATAGTGTGACTCATGACTCCCGACTGAGTGGTAGTAATAGCCCTAATGTGGGAGCCCCCTAGTGACGGGGAGGATTTGGACACGACTAAATTAGGGGGAAAATCTGGAAAAAATCCAAAAAATAAAAAGGTAAACAGAAATAACTGATTATTTAATAAAATAATAATAAAATAACTTTTATTATGGAACATGGATGTGGTTGGACATTGTGCCAGTGGATGTTAATCGTCATTAATGCTCCGAATAAATGTTACTTATGATTTAATTGTTTTGAAGTTGTACAGTACTGTATGTGGAAAGTTGTGTTTTGGTCATTTATTCAACATTATCTCTACATTCGAAAAATCAAAAACAAATCTGTCCTGATTCTTAGACATTATTGCAAAGTAGTTGCATCTATATTACAATTAATAAGTAAGTACAGTACATGTTGATGATGGGTGATGAGTTTGTAGAAGTAGTTAAAATGTTAAAGCTTAAAATAATGTGATGAGCTTTAATGTAATCAGTGATATTATTATTTCAGGTTGAGTATCTTACACCTTGTTTACGCCAAGTTGTACATCTTTCATCGTCAGCCAAATACACTCCCTGTTCGGTAGTCAAAAGTACTGCAAAAGTTTCATTAAATTCTGTCCAGCAGTCTGAGTGGCGCAGTGGTAAAGTGCTCGCCATAATTTTTCCCAATTTTCCCCCTAATTTTGTCGTATCCAATTCCTCCCCGTCACTAGGGGGCTCCCACATTAAGCTACTACTGAGTCAGGAGAGCCGAACTGAACCACGTGTTTCCTCTGGACCAGGTGACGCCAGCCGACCGCATCTTTTCGAACTGCTCACTCATGCACCGTTAGGGGCGGAGTAACACACTCGGAGGACAGCGCTATCCGCTCCCTCCGCGTGCGCGAGCTCACAGACGCCCCTGATTGGCTGTAGAGCCGTGATTAATGTGGGAGCACGAAGTACCTCTCATCCCTCCCCTCTGAGAGAGCTCGGCCAATCAGCTCTCTCTAGACCTCCGGCTGTGAGAGGTCACAGCATCACCCAGGAAGCGAACCAGCGATCTCCGGATGATAGGGCGAGCACTTTACCACTGCGCCACCCGGAGGCCGCCTTGATTGAGTTACAGTACTTGTATTTGTTTAAATTTGATTTAACTGTTGTTGTTTTGAAGTAGTGATTTAACTGTTATTTATCAGGAATAGTGATGTACCCTTTTTCTGGTTTTTCATTTAAGGTCATCGACCTCTCTCTCACTTAGTTGAATCCACTTTAAATGATTATTGTGTAACCTGCAAAGCTGTCAGACACAAGAATTAATAGTGATTCCAGGGTTGATCCCCATGTCCCCTGTAGTTGGCGATGGCTTTTTTCGAGTTTGAAGCGGAGGCTGATGTGCAAATTCTCAGATAACTCGACAGTACCCTCTTGAGACTTCTCTCCTTCATAATTAGTCAAGGAGAAATTACACTGCAGCACTTGAAGGACATCGTCTTGCTAGTGCTGGTTTTGCTCACACAAAAGAATCCACTTACTATCTTGAAGGAAACATTTCAGAGCCCTGACACTGCTGTCAAAACATCATTGATTAGAACACAATCCCCTAAATGATGGGAATGTTTAGTCTTCTTGTCAGGATCTGAACTTGTACGATTTACAAACAAGCACCAGCTTTTGATTTCATATCATTAGTGTTTGTGCAGTCTTCTAAAATCTGCTCTCCATGCCATGCCTGTTCCTGCTGAGATTATGAAAAAAAAAAAGGCTGTTGCTGAGAAATTTCTTGGTAGGGCTTCTATTCAAAATAAACAATAGGATAGGTTTTAGGACAGTGATAGGGATTACTTGGCCAAGGATCTATAAGAAGACTTTAGTTGAAGACAAATGTGTTGCATATTAGAAACTTCAAGTCGGACTATAGTGAAATGTTGGTGAGGCTGGATAATTTTCAAAGCCTTTAAGATGAGATACCCAGCCAGAGCAAGAGATTTAATAATAATAATAATAATAATAATAAACGATTTGGATTCGATTATTACTTTTTAGCAGACAACTTTGTTGGAGCTTTATCAAGGAGACAGACAGTTTATAAAGTAGACATGTGAATGTGTAACTGAACCACACAATAGTCTCCACTCATTCAATCTGTTGAATTATACCCAAGACCTTCTGTTCTAATCATAAAGACTCTAATACTCTTAATGAACATCCTTTCTTAGACTTATACTGTACTGTTTAAGATGATTTATAATCAGGAAACCCTCCATTTTAAGTCTGGATCCTTTTAAGGGTTCTTCCTTGACCTCGTCACCTTGCTCTTGCTCATTAAGAAACTAAATCTACATCCGGGTTTCAGTAAAGCTGCTTTGTGACAACTTATTGTTAAAAGAAAAAAAATTAATTGAATCGAATATCTGACCCAGCCAGTACCCATCTGTAATAAGAACTGGCCGAATAGTTTCCGTTAACCGTTCCGCTCATTAGACACTGGAGTAAAACTGACTGATATATAAACCATTAAGCTCATTTCCATCAGGAGTAAGAGCTCGGTTCCATTACGACCAGCTGTCACCTACTATCTCTCGGAGATCTTTCCAAACCCCTCTGAATGTAAACAGAAATAAAAGGCTTCTCCTGAATTCAGCATCAAAGTCCAGTGGGAAATCTAGCAGCTTCCTTGTGCCATGGTTCTCTGGTTATCTTCACTCCTTTCAAAGAAATGGCTCCTGGGTGAGTCGTGAACCTAAACTTCAATCCTCCGCTCTCTATGCCTTCACAGAACTGATAATCCAGCACTAAGTTTACTCTACTGACTCTGAATTTAAACCCCCTTGTATAAGAGCTTTCATGCTTCAGAGAACCGGCGTTGGTTACTGGATACTGTGACTGGAAGGTGAGTCTAAAATGTAAGCCCTGAAACTACAGAAGCACAGCTCTGGCAGGGTGGATATCCAGACAGACCTGAAGGGAAAGGTCTTTACGGGCCTATAAAAAGACCACAAGAAGTAAAGGTTAATTACATGAAGTGAAACAGAAGAAACTCTAAGATATAAAGTGAAGTACTAAAGAAAATCTCTAATTGGGCAAAGTTTAAACTCAGTGGAGACACCTCAAACTTAATCTGAGGTGTCTGCAAATGAAGAAAATGACCGTCTCTCTCTCTTTTACGTAAATGATTGTTTTGACGCCGAGCGTCACGTGATCACAACTGAGCCAACGTTTTTTTCTCTCTCTTGTGCTGCGGAATTGTGGGTAATCGCTTCCCCTGCTGGGTCTTAGTGCACGTCTCTCACTGGTATAATAAAAGTATAGTATAATTTGTTTTATTTTTACTTTATACTTTGTATTCATTATTTTTATGTATTTATTTTTTGGGGGGGCTGTGGAACGAATTATTTGAGTTTCCATTATTATCTTATGAGAAAATTACATTTGGTTTATGAGTGTTTTGAAATACGAGCCTGCTTTCGGAATGAATTATGCTCGTAATCCAAGGTTCCACTGTATTCCCAACTCCAAGCCAGCCAGCCCTACATGTCTAAGAAATGGTTTCTGAACAAATAAACTGTACATGTGCTTTTATCCGTATGTGCAAGGCTAGACACCTGGAACATTTAAAGAATAAAAAAAAAGAAAAGAGAAAGAAAAGGAGAGAAAGAAACAAGGAAAAAACAAGGAGCTGGAAGTCTGAGTTTTGCATGCAATAAGGAAGGGGGGGGGGGGGAACAAACAAAAAAAAAAAAAACATCCACACAGGTAATAACCGATCAAAAAAATTTAACTTTAAAATTTATAAGTGGCATCCATAGATTTAAATAAAGGAGAATGACCAGGAGGGACGTAAAGGACAATAATCTGGGGTTAATAAGCTGGGGTTAAATGCTTACCCTCCTCTCTGAAAAAGGGTAACCAGGGGGTTTGGTTCTAGATTCTAATTCATTATGTGAGACAGGGTTTGAAAGACATCCGTCCAAAATGTTTCTAAATTAGGGCATGTCCAATACATATGACTGAGGGAAGTCTCTCCACTTTTACATTCACTGTACCACAGCAGGGATCAACATCTGGGTAGAAGTGGGAAAGCTTAACTATAGAGAAACGAGTCCTTGATCAACCTGTAACCGTAATAAAGACAGGCAGGATCATAAGGAGGGTGAATTGACAAGCTTCACAATTGAGTTCCATGTATCATCTGATAATGTCGGATTTAGATCTTTAGGTTTCGACTTTTTTTTCCCCGAGCAGTTTTAATTGGTGATTTGTGATGTGACTCAGACGGTACGCAGAGATGATAAACAGAGGAAAGTATCTGTAATATTCGTATCAAAGATCAAATGAAGTACCTCACTGAGATTCCTCATTTGTGCTGGCAGGAGTGAAGTTTGATATGTTGTTTGATGTTTTGCTTTTCTCCTCATCGTGGTTGTAAAGAACGTTTATTTGAGCTACCGTAGCTGTCCTGTCCAGCTGAACTTGGTGCTTTTATGGTGTTTTTACCATTCAGTAGCCCGTCAATGGTTAACTGACCAATTAAGGTTAATTTAAGGTTAGGTTATGGTTAATTGGTTGCTGAGTTCAAGTCCCATCACCGCCAAGCTGCCACTGCTGGGCTATTGATCAAAGGCCTCAACCCTATATGCTGCAGTAATGCTGTGTCATGGCTGACCTTGTGCTTTGACCCTATGCTTCCTTCACTGATGGGATATACTGTACAAAAAAAATAAATAAATAAAAAAAATAAAAAAATTTGCTGTGACAAATAAAGATGTATTCTATTCCAAAAAACCATGCCATCACATTTTTCAGTAACATCCCATTTTTTTATTTATTTATTGATGTGATGTGTAGACACTAACTCAAGCTCTAACCTGTACTGTATGTGCTTGATTTTTGTTTATGCACTGCCCTGCTGCCACATGTTTGACTGATTGGATAATTGCATGAATGAGCATGTATATATCTCATCTGATTTCGTACACTCAGTTATTATTATTATTTTTTTTTACGTCAAGAGTTAAAATTGTATATTTTATACATTTGTGCAGCGAGACCAAATGATTGCCCTTTGAAAAAAAAAAGTAAAATCTTGTCTTGTCTCAGCTTAGCCACTGACTTCTTCCTTACAAACAAAGAATTTTAAACAGTGGTCTGACGTGCAAAACAAGACAATTTTCACAAGTTGACCTTTAAAAAAAAAAAAGCTCAAAGCTTGTTAGTCTATGGAAATGAGATGATCGAGGTCGAGGTAGTCTGCACTAATTATCTAAAAAGTGAGTGCTCCTAATAAAAGAGCATGGGGATAGCCCTCAGGCCTCGGCTCTTACAAGACTGCAGATAGTGCTTATTAAAGCCATGCAGCTTCAAACAGAACGAGAGAGACTAGAGAGAGAGAGAGAGAGAAAGAGAGAGAGGAAGATACTCTTCTGATAAGTGTACTGAAGTCATTCTCTGGCAGGAGTGCAGAGGGAAAGGCATTTTTAGATTAAGGGAATTAAAGAGATGATGATGTTACACAAAGGAGGGCTTATCAGAAATGATTTTTTTTTTTTTCAGACGGGGCAGCAGCCCACACTCATCGCATGAATACATTTCCTCACCAAAGTCTCCTGCACAGAAAACGTAATAAAAAATTGTTCCCCCTTTAAACCCATATTGTTTCGACGAAGTTTAAATGAATGTCTAGGTCAGGAATACTCCAGAACTAACGGAGGACAATAATAGGGAGTGTTAATGCTACCACCCCGAAGCTGATTCTTTTCCGTGACGTTAATGTTTGGCTTCGTTCACATCACCATCCTGAAGTGATTCACCCATTTTTATCCTAATGTGACGCAAAAATCAGATGTTTTTCAGCTCGGATCTGAGTCTCTTTCGTACAGTATGTGGTCCTAGATCAGATATATATCCAACACGTGGTCGTGAAACTTGGTTAGATTGGAATCATGTGGCTTTCTGCCTCTGCGCATGTGTGACATCAGTCAGTACCAGCAGCGTGGGGGTTCCTAGAACAGCTAACGCTGAAGTCCTTCTTCTGGACTTCAATGAATACAGCCAACTAACTGCGCGCCGTCGTCCAGAACGAAACCCCAAGAATGATGAGCGGCTGCACAAATATGACGTGTTTAAACCAAGATGGTGGGAGCAAAGACGTATCGATGTGCGCATGCGTGCCGTTTCAGCGGACGGACGTGTCCACGTTAGAGGCGGATAAAAGTCACTTGTGATTATGAATGTGAACTGTCATGAGATGCAAATCCGATCAGATCAAATAAGGTGAATGTAGCCTTAGGAATTAACTTCTTTCATTGATGTTCAATGTTACCAAATGCTACATACTGTATATGCCACCAACAGAATTTATTTTTAACTGGTTAAAGTGGGGCAGTAACCATATCCAAAGTCCCTGTGAGTCCGCTGTTCACCAGTTTGTAGTCCACCGACACGCCTTTCGCTCTCATCAGATCTTCACTACATGGGCTATAAAAACATACTTTTATTCAGTACTCTATTTTTGACTCTTTCCTTTAGCTGTGTGCTTAAGGCATCCCAGAGGTGACATCATCAGAACAGTGTTGGCACATGAATGCTAGACCAGACCCATTACTGTAAAGCCTTGTTATAAATTGGATTACATCTTTGCCTGGAGACACCGCCTCGTCCTCCTGGGGACAACCACAGAGAAGAATGCAATTTGGGAAGAAAGGACATACGGGTAGAGGATTGAGACAGAGAGAGGATAGATGATAATAATGCTAAAAAATATATATTTTTTAAAAAGATAATAATAATATTAATAAAAAGAGAAGACAGAGAAGGAAATGGGTGAAGAAGGTGATGCGGACGGTTGCTACTTATATAACACAAGTGATTTACGATCGCTGTGGAACTTTTATTGCTGAATAATTGAACTGTGTTTTTGTGAGTCGAGATGTAAATCTAGACGACGGCGGCGGCGACCTCGGCTTTTCTTCCTCTGTACCTCGTCTGTATGGTCTCCTGCTTAATCTGGATCTCGGAATGGATCCGATTTCACGCATCATGTCAGATGCAACCCGAAAGGAGATGTACTTACAACTAATGCGTTCTGGTTATATGAATACTGTATTGTTTACTGTAACAACCTGATTGTGTGCTTGTGTTTTGCATCACTCCATATACCTTCCTTGTTTAAAAATCACTGTCATTGTCTGTGTCTGAACCGGCTTCGGGCGGTTTCATAGTGGAGAGTGTAGGGTGTCCACAGACGTGTGTGACCAACACCAGCTGCTGCCCCGCTAATTGTCCCGCACCTGCTCGGCCGCCGATTCGCCTCCATCCCCTTTGTCTCATTGGCACTTTTCAGAAAAGAGCTGGCGCTGCTGCGAGCTGATTGGCCGAGGCGAGATCCTAATCTCCTTCAAAGAAAGAGTGGACTTCAAATAGGCAGAATGTTTGGCTGTTTATTGAGGCGATATGAATCCAAGCTTGACCAAAAACACTGCAACTGATGGGGAGCAGCTGCACGCACACGCACACACACACACACACACACACACACACACACACACACACACACACACACACAGAAGGCACCTATTTTTAACGCTTATCTTTTAAATTAAGAAAAACTAAAAAACAACAACGACTCGCAGCTTTTTGAACGACCCGACCCCCATCACCTGTTACGGTAAACACAAAAAGCAGGCAGAAAACAAGCAGATGTGCGAGTTTGATAAACAAAAGAATCTGCCGCTTAAATAATGACTCGAGCTAAACGTTGTTTCGAGGCCGCCATGGAAAAAAATCCAAATAAGGCAGTGGTGTGATGGATCGGCTTTGGTGTGCTAGTTTCAGCTGAAAAGCTGGCCGAGGTCATGACTCTCGTTCACTCACTTGTTATTGCTTTTTCCGTTTACTAGCTATTTTTCCCTCCTTTGTAAAGCCATCTCAATCTCTCTGTTTTCCATATTCTGTGAAGGAAAGATTTAGATGCTTAGTCCGGTTTTATCCTTCGCCCTCAGGACAGCATGAGTCGAAAGAAGAAACAATGAGAAAGGGGAAAAAAAAAAAAAAAAAAAAAAGGAGGCTTATATTGGCGCACCTGAGAGAAAAACGAGGCGCGTGGAGGAAAACGGTGATCGAATGACAAGCAAGAAATCCAAAACTTCACGACGGAGAGAGACAGCAGACAAAAGGTTACTGAAGGTTTATATGGGGAACGTTGGCCGTCCGCCACCGCGTTGCTTTTGAAAAGAGCAGCAGCCTTCCAGGCAACACATGGCCACGACAATAAGACGCAACAAATGCTCAATAAATCACAAAAGCCCCTTCCTCCTGGGACATAATGCTCTCTCTTTCTTTTCTCCCTCTTTGTCCCAGAAGATCTGCTCAGAATACAGGCCTGGCCAGTGCAGCATGCTAATACACAAATTGCTAATTAAATATGCGCAGCTCTGGAATAACGAAGAAATCATGATCTAATAATATAAACCCCTTGGGAGTTTTATACTCAATCACCGACTCCATGTTTGTTAGCAGTTCCTGGACTAAAGGCATAACTAAGTACAACTCTCACCTACAAACTAAAAGATTTCTCAAGGTTCCACAAAGTTAAGGTCAAGAACTTAACTGGGTTTTCCCTCTGTGATCATTTACGATATTCTTTATGGCTCGAGATTAAGCAGGGTGCATTACACTCCCAAAATAACAAATCTTAAACTCATTTGAGGAAGCCCATACAGCCGATGTAGGAGCCCTAAAACAGAGTGTTTACCTGTCTGACATGGTTCCAAGTAGATCTCAAGCTTGTTATCTTTTATTAGACTGAGGCATGACTTTTTTTTCTTTTTTCTACGCTTCGGGGGGGAAAGAAGTCCATCAAAGTTTCTTCCTAAAGAGATTATCCTTGGAGGCCACTCTGATAGGATGAAAAAAAAAAAGTTCTACATAGAATCATTATGATTTGCTGCAGACGAACAAGCTAAGGAACTCCTCTGAGACTGTTCCAAGTAGACATCAACCTTGCGGTGATTTATCAATCTGAAGCAAAAAGTTAAACTCTAGAAAAAAAAAAAAAAAGGTTCCCCTAAGGCTCTTTGGATAATTCCACATTCTCCTCAAAGGGATCATATTTGGAAACCTTCTTAATGGAATCGGAAATTATTATTTATTTTTTTTACAAAGAACTTTCCCACAGTGGGACATGTGGAAGAATGTTCTTAGTGTTCTAGACTCTTTTAAATATGAAACTTGTAGATTTAATATTTATTTCTATGAGCAGGTAAACAAAGGTAACCTCTAGAATCGTAGATGACTCTTGGGTTTGTCTCTTTGGGGGAAACATATGGGAAACCAGGTTCTGGGTGAAAACTTTAACAAAGTGCTCCACAACAAAAGATTAATGAAATTAAAAAAAAGTATTAACACTGCGCTTTTGGCCTCATGTAGGATCTGACACGATTGCGTCTTTATTTGTATGTCAATGCAATGACGTTAAGACGATAAATCGCTCTCCGCTCCGGCCTTCGCACATCCAACATGGATGTTTATCTGATGTTCTATAAACTGCTGTTTGTCTTGGCTCTTTAACGAGCTCTGAAGTGCTTTTCTCTATATATCTGAGAAAGCCACACCTTATCTCAGCTGCAGAGCTCCATGTTTGGCCACCCAGAAGACTTGGCATGGCTCAAAAGGGAGGAAAAGCGAAGATCTAAGTTTGGGAAAGCAAACTGGAACGACGCATAAAGACAGGAAAAAGTTTGTGTTCTGATTTAGAACAGGTCACGGCATTTGTTCCCGGCACCTTGAAAACTCTTCATAGAATTTCCTGTCAACGCGTGAAGCTCGTGCAGGAAATATAATCAACCTTACTGACACTTGGTCGCCTTTTCCCCTCTCTTTCTTAGAGGACACAATAAGGATCCAGTGAAGACATTCTGCTTCCCAGAGTTACCAAATCGCACAGCATCTGCTGTTATAATTTCCTAAATTCTCCAGCCCTGGAGCAGCCTGTCTTCTAAACAAATACAACTAGCAATGTTTATGCTAATAATGGGAGCACAGAGACTGCAGATCCTCACTGCAATGCTAATTCCGCTTAGCTAGGCAGTTAAACCAGATTGTTTTAGTGGTTCATTTTTGAGAATCCTGCTTTCATTAAGAGACTTAATTAAACTTGTCAGCCTGGAATAATCTTCTTCAGCCATCTCAAACCTTAGCGGTGTTAAAATTCTTTATTGAGTCACAAAGTCGATGCTACTGGAAATCATCCTACGATAAAAAGTGGACTGACCTGGTCTCTGTGAATTTCTTTTCTCTTTTTATTGCTTTGTCAATAGGAAAATTTACGAAGCAGAACCGAAATAGTTTTTTTGGAAGTAGGGTGAGAGGGTGTCGTACACAGAATTGAACCACTTATTTCTTGTGTTTCATTTTCAAATGCATGCTCCAGCCTATACAATAAGACGTTCATTTCAGTCCCTCATAAACCAAAGATGATGTATATACTCTAGATTTATGTCAAAATCTAAATTCATAAAAACCTGAATTCAGGGATTGCACATTGCACAAGTGCTAAATAAAACTATGCAACTCTGGAATCAATTAGAGTAGGTTTTGTGTTCCCTTTGTGCCACCAGGGTGGCTCTGGCCCCTCCGGGCGTGACTCTGAGGGGTCTCTGGGAGTGTACCGTGATGTCTGGCACAAGAACAACCTGGCAACAGATGCTTTGAGTGCTGTGGGTTGAGGGGTTGGGCCAGCATTGTATTTCCTTCAGTAATTTCTCCTATATTGGCTTTTCTGTAGGATCAACCATGCGGCCCGGCCTTTGACGATCCTGACACCAGTTTGCGGGTGTAGAGTTGGTAATGAGTGTTCTTCACTTTACCAGAATGTTATGGCTGATTGGTGTAAATATATACTGTATATACTGTATATCCGTATTTACACCATATGCTCTATGTATTCAGTCTCACGCCGCATGCATTTTCTGTTACAATATCATGTTTTTATAAAGTTTACCCAACATAATTGGAAGAATACAGTATCGGTTCTCTATATTCCTATTTCTTTCTGAACCCAGTTTTCATAATATGGAATGCATTTTATGCCAAATCAACTCCTTGCGTGTGTCATATCATCTAATACACGGTTATTCACTCCTCATATTAATAACAGCACACATTCTGTCAGGTTAGGACTTACTACACTTATCAAAATGGCTGTTAAATTTAGTCCAGTTTTTCATACCGATTTTGTGTATTATGCAGTAAACATTCGTAGGTTCCTACAGTATTTGTGTTTTTCTTGCTCTTTTAAATAATCCAGGCTTAGCTTTTAAATTAGCTTTGAAATCCTAAGAAAGAAACTTTGTCTTAACTTAAGCACAAAAGACGACCTCAGAGTCTGGCTAATAACCCGATGATCTGGTTACAACCAGATTCACTGTACTGTACTGTACTGTAGGTGCCATTTTGCTCGAGGTGTGAAACATGTCCACTTTGAGAGTGATCTCAGGTCAGACGTAAAGGAAACGATGTGTGATGGCTATAGCTTGACCAACCATTGTGCGCAAAATCTAATTTTGAGAATTGTTTTAATTTGTTCTTGTGTGAATTATGACACAATAAAGAAAAAGGTTAAGTCGCTAGCCTTTAAATATATCATGGAACACATTTGGAACAAAAAAGGTTTGATTAGTCGGATTTGTGGATTGTTTTTTATTGTAAGCTAACTACAGTAACGTGCTGGTCTGTTCTTCTAAAAGGAATGATAATGTATATGCTCAGCTTTATCAATCATGCTTTCAACACTTGTTCTTTTGGGCCAAAACATTCGTTTTTCTTACTTTTCGGGCCCTCACATCACAATCATACACAACTTTGGAATGCGTGCAGCAATCACGGCTCATTCTGTCCAGCAAAACACACAACCTTTAACCGTATGAGAAAAAAAATGTGTAAGAATTTAAGCTGCCAAAACCACAACTACAATCTTATTCCGATAAGAACAGATATCCAGCTAAAGGTATTTTAGAGCATCATGTTTGCTTTTATAAAATATAATGAGATCTCAAGGATACTTAGGTTATATGTGAAGCTAGGGCTATAACTGAACACCAAACATACAATTATTTTATTATTGCTTTATATAGTATAGTATGCTTTTATTATAGTTCTGAGGGGAAAAAGTGAACTATAGAGTTGATCCATCACTTTTTCTGATTGTACTTCAGACTGCCAAGTTCAACATTTCTAACTAATGGGCCCTGAATATAGCATGCTTGTCTACACCTTTTAAAGAAAACAATATTTTACCAACAATATGGATGAACAGAATGAATAATTGCATACAACAGGACCTCGAAGGAATCTTCAAGCAGTAATTAGCAGGTACGCAGTAATAGGGTTGACTATGAAAAGTCTCAGAAGATAAATGATCTAGACCTTCTAAGTAAGCCATTGGACTGCAGAGTAACAGTTTACAAACACTGTGGAAAGAAAGAAAATACTACTTCTATAAATGACCAATTAAAATAAATGTAAATTATTTAAATAGCATTTTTACTTCCCTTAAGATATAACCTTGTGATTTTTTCCGAAAAAATGTTCGGCCTGATCACCTTTATCCTACGATTAAATGTTTTTTATCCTGATTGGACTGGTCTTTTACAGTATGACGTGCCCCCCGTCCTCAAAGTTGTCCAAGTCATATGCGATGGCCTTCTTTATACATACACGGACTGGGACAAAGTAAAGCCAGGATAGTTCAATCCCTCTCAGCATAGACTGTACAAGGAATTGTAGAGGGGCGGACATTGTTCCTCCAGATATTATATACAGTATTAAACTGTATACACCTTAACATAAGCCATTACATTATAATGGAAAACATTATTCCCAGTACTGTGTAGATTCCCTTGTGGCATTCAAGCAGGTCTGGCCCCTTGGCACATGATTCCACAAGACCTCTGGGGGTGTGCTGTCGTGTCTGGTATATGGGCATTGGCAGCAGATCTTTTGAGTGCTGTGGGTTGTGAGGTAGAGCCTCTGTGGATCAGACTGGCTTGTGCGGTAAATCCAATGGGTGGAATCCAAGGAGTTTGGAAGCCGGGTTGGCAAACTGGCGTTCGTTGCCTGCAGGGTCCTCTGCATAGTTGCCTGTGGAGTGCTAGGTGTTCTAGTACGTCCCCATCATGTTTAGCATTTACTTTTTTCAGCAGGTTGTGTGGCATTAGCTTTTCAGTGGGATCGGACAGCTCCAGACAGGCATAGATGGACCTTGGGTGACCTTGATCCTGTCACCAGTTCACTCGTATATAAATGATTGGTCAATGTTAATGTTTTCTGGTGTTAACCTAGGGCTAGGCGATATGGCTGAAAACTGTATCACGATATCAGTGTTTCATATCGGTCGATATCGATAATTATTTAAAATAAGGACCAGGAGAAAAATATATTACATTTAAACATTTTTATTTTAAACTTAACCTTCCTATGATCATAGTCCCATCAGTTATTAAGACAGAAATGTCAACAACCATGGAAATGTAAACACAAGTCTAAAGTCACAATGAACACTTAATTATCTCTTAACATTTAAGGTGCAAAATGAAAGAAAATGTCAGAAATGCTTAATAAAGTTTAATAAAATAGCATTTTAATAAAGCATTTTCTGCTTTTGAAGAGGAATCCAGCAGACCGGCATGAGACAACGACATGGCGCAACCAAACGTGATACACTAACGTCAATCATGTAACAGTATCACGCCCTACGTTGCTAGGTTACCAAAGAGCGAGTGTCTTTGTTAATGCAACTGTCACGGGCAACCGGAAGCGGACCAGAAGACTAGCAGTTAGCCCTTGTAGCGTGGACAGTA
>JAQQZT010000010.1:10895033-10912381 GCA_030068275.1 Clarias platycephalus
CGGAGCGAGTGCGCATGACAGCAACCAAACTAGCTTCGCGACCTCTGTTTTCTTCCGACAAAGAATAAAAATTATCGTACGTTTTATCGAACACATTTTTTATTGATATCGATCACGTGTGTATCGCGATACATATCGTTATCGTTTTATCGCCCAGCCCTATGTTAACGTTATGGTTGACTAGAAATTGTCTGGTTTTGGAGTACCTGTGCCCATTGTAGCCTTCATTGTAACCGTATGTGCTCTTCTATTATTGAAACTCATCAGCATGTTGTGGATTCTGACATTCTTTTTATGTTTAACCCGGTTGTAAAGAGTTGCTATTTTAGTTACTAATGTGGCCTTCAAACATGCAGAACTACCACTTACTGAATGTTTTCTTTTTTCTGCACCATTCTAAATATAGTCTAGAGATGCTATACATGGCAATCCCAGAAGATGAGCACTTACTGAAATATTCAAACCAGCCTGTCTGACCCCAACACCTATACTACATTTTAAGATTTCAGATTGAACTATGGACTGAGACTGTAAGGAATTAAAATGTTCGATCATTTTACAGTAATAAAAACGGTAATCCCTAACATGCACTACCAGCTGCTGATGCTTAACACAGAGTATACTGCATGCCCAAAATACTGAGCGTTAACTCAACCCTGTAAGAGTTAATTCAACCTTGGTGAATCCATTGCGTAACACTTATTTTCAACATGTTTTAGGGCCTGGATCCAACTACAACTCCACACTAAAGTTTTTACATCTGAAGCCATTCAGGACCACCTGAAACAGCGCTGTATGTGAATGCGCGTGTGTGTGTGTGTGTGTGTTTCTGACTGACAGGGCTATAAAGTAACCTCGGCTTAGGTATTTATTAAACAACATTCCTGCCTCTCTGCTGGTCCACAGCTTTATTTCTTTCTACTTATATTCATACACCCACAATGCAGTTCTGTGGCAACCCAGTTCACAAGGCCACTAATAGCACAGCGCCGTCCCAAATGCTAGCATGGGGTCATCACAGTAACACTTTGCTAAGCCTCTGGGCTTTAAGAAGAGTGTAGGACTTGTTTATGACTGGATATTATGGCTATAAATGGTGGAGGGCTGAAGTGAAGTATAACCGTACTTATGAGCAGTGTTGGGTGTAACGCGTTAGAGTACTTGGATTACTTTTAGACTAACGAGTAATCTAACGTGTTAGGTCCGCCATTTAAGTACTCAGTTATTTAGATATATTTTTAAACATGTAATCCATTATTCAGACAATTTATGTAATCCTTAGACAGCAGTAAATCCGTTAGTGTGTGTGAAAGTCGGCCTACAAGCCCCGCCCCCAATAACCCGCCCCCGTCTGTTATTCCTGCTGTTATGCCCCTATCTCACCTATGCGGTTTGACTCGCTGTGAGAAGCGGTGTTTGGCACCGTGAGCCACCGCAAGTGACCGCCCGTCGTTCCGCAAAGTTCTGCAAGGTCCGCGAGCTTCCACGAAGACGACGCGCGGAAAGCTGGAAACAATCACAGCGCCAGAACTCGGGGTGAATCATGATGAACCGCACTTACGGCCACCGCGCGTAACCGCGTAGGTGAGATAGGGGTATTAGTAGTTAACAGATTATGGGCCAAACTTTGCTGAGTGATGATGGTAGAATAATTATAAAGGTCCAACATGCATGAGGAATCACAAAGAAGTTTTCATTTCCTACAATGGAAAAATACTCGAACTAGTTGATGATTGCCCACACCTGTTACTTGCCCCAGGTGAGTTTAAAGGAGCATCACATGCTTGAAACAATCTTATTCATCCACAATTTTGAAAGGGTGCCAATAATTTTGTCCAGCCCAAATTTGCTTTTGTTCCAATACACACAAAGAGAATAAACATGTGTTAATGCAATACTTTTCTGTGAGAAATACTTGATTTTATGGAAAAATTTCAGGGGTGCCAACAATTTTGGCCATGTCTGTATATGTCATTAACTTACACAAACTGCTTCATTACTGTACTGTACTGTGCAGAAGTACTGATCCACCCCTCATTTCTTCATATTTTGCTGCAAGGATGTCTTGTAATTTTTATTTAATCTTAAGAAATAGTTTTCCAGGGATCCTGATGGCCTTTTCTTTGCTCTCGCTTTTACAGTCCAGTTCCTGGTTTCAGAGGAATGGATTTTGTTTGTTAAGCCACACAGTGACCTGTGAATCATTCAAGCATAAAAAAACAGCAGTTACTTAAGGCGTGAACGAACCAGTGAGCACCAGGTGGTGACTGGTGATCAGTACACTGGTGAACCATTAGTAAGTGGTTGGAATAGAGATGAGAGGGGAAATGAGGCTGCTGCTCCTCTCTAATAGGCACTTTGCAGCACGTTGCAGCAAAACTTCAAATTGAGTTCCTTACTATAATCCACATAATTGAATTGAATTTATTATGGAGAAACGAGGTGTGGCTCTAGACTGAGGTTCATTCTACTGTACAAGCGTCTGATAATTATCGAGTTAATCCTGTCTGTTTTTCAGCTTGAAATAAAATAATGAATGACCTACAGTGTACCGTGTCGACATGAATTTACAGTTATAATTCCTTCCACAGAAGCCTTTGTCGAGAGGAGAGAATAAAGGAAGGTGGTGCGCGAGTGGATTTGCGGAGCTGCGCCGGTTGGCGTGGATCCAACCAACGTTCTGAATAAACTGAAACATCGACGTGTGTCAAACCATCCTAGCAAGATAAACCAGTCCGGAATTGCGTGCATTATATCGAGAGCCACTTCGGTTAAGGGAAACAAACACTGTGTACACACACACACACACACACACACACACACACAGTTATTCAGGTGGATACACAACATCCTCTGAGGAAAGCTCGCATTTATGTCTGTGTGCGTAGGTGTATTTTCAAGTGTGTCTCAAATCTCCTAGTGCGTGTGTGTGTGTGTGTGGGGGGGGGGGGGCTTTTTCTTTTTTTTATGTTTTTTAACATTTATTTATTTATATTTCTGTCATGACCAGGCCTGCAGCATATGAGCTTATCTCTCTCTCTCAGCAGATAAGAGTCTGAAAGCAAAAAGTGGAAAACAAGACACATGAAATTACATGTCATTATACAACACTTTGTAGGCATTGTAGCTTTTTATAACAGCAAAACCGACAGCAAAAACAAACAAACAAAAAAAAAAAACACTTAAACGATACACGTACAACCAAACCTTTGGATACAAATAAAATAACTACAAAGGGGGATCTGGGAAAACTCTGAGATAATTCAGAACTTTGAGGATTATTATTACATCACGTAGCACTAGAATCTGCCAGATGATAAAATGATGAAAAAGCTTCTCCGAAATAACTCAAGCATGGACTTATATATATATCTACGGTCACATCGGTGCACTTGAATCTGTCCCTGGAAACACTAAAAGCCTGAAGGCTCCTTCTATTGATAACTCTGTGTGGGCTTCATCCCGTCGGCGCTCGGCTATACAGACTCTGGCACTGGAGGCTCTCGGCGCAGGGTTTGATGGCTCATCTGTCTGCTCAGGCACATGATAATAAAGGAGAAAGGTGTGCAATGCACCGACATGGAGAACAGCACACACACACGCACACACACACACCACATGCTGCTGCAAAAATATGGTGAGATTGATATACACAGACACACCACCACTATCAGCACCAACAACAACAACAATGTCCCAGATATTTGACAGACAGCAGACAGGAGCGTTGTGGTCAATTGGCACGATCCACAATTAGGAGAGATGGCATGTGACCTGCTTCTATAATTGTGCCTCAGGGATGACAGCATTAAGGATGCTTTGGGACTGTGTGTGTGTGTGTGTGTGTGTGTGTGTGTGTGTGTGTGTGTGTGTGTAGTCTTTGACACATCAAAGCCTTGCCCTGCTATTTCCTGTGTGTGCCAGAGTGAGTGTGATTACACACCCCAGCTCGATGGGACCTGATCCTGAAAAACACACACAACACACACTCTAGGACAACAAAATAGCCGACGGCGATATTTAAACTTTCGTTTCGTTCCTGAATCTCACGCAGCTTTGACTCTAAGAGCTGTGTCTATATGTAAGCGTTGTTATGATTACACTGTGGATTAATTGCTTCTAATCATACTGGCCCGCAGTTTCCATTACATCATTACGTCCTGCCTTGATATCGATGAACTGTACACACCCGAGTATGAAAAGCTATAAATCAAGCGCTAGGAATAAAATGATCCTCGCACACTGGTGCTTTACAGGAAAGCTTCTTTCTCACTCCATATTACTTCATTAAAAATCGCGCTCACGAAATACTGTACTATGCCACTGTTTATTACTTCATACGGTATGTCTTACTTAATACATGTGTGGACCGAGGATATGAGTAAACCCTGAAGGTGATGAAACTGATCATCAGTGCCACTCTCATGTCCTACCCTGGGTGTCTGACCCAGTGTTCTATCTCTGTCTTTCCTTTGACGTCGGTGAGAAGACTGTGTCCAGGCGGGAGGCAAGGCTTTAGTGAACACCTACAGTTTGATGTGTGACTCACCGAGCAGCTGGACCCCTCGAGTCAGGCCGTAGACATCGATGAGAGCCCAGAGGGGTTCGGTGGTGCGCACGCCGCTGAAGAACAGCATGGGACTCGAGCCGTTGACGCGGTAAAAGACGCGGCCCTTTTTGTCCACCCAGAAGGCGACGAGGTTGCCCTCGTTGGCGAGCTCCTCGGGCAGGGCCTTGGCCCAGAACCCGTTCTGAGACACCAGGTCTGGGCACGCGTACTTGGGCAGGCTGTCTGGGTTGATACGCGATGGGTCTTTGGAGGTGAAGCCGAGGCGGAGAGCACCACTCCAACAGCACTGTTTCTTCGTGATCTGTACGCCATTCAAATTGTAGAGACAGACAGATGTTCAACTTTCATTACATTTACAAAATGCATTTTCACTGCTCAGTGAACGAAACAGACATGTTGAAGATAGCGCTGAAGTAGGGCTGTAGCTATCGAATATTTTAGTAATCGAGCATTCTACCAAAAATTTCATCGATTAATCGGATAAAATGTACTTTTGCTTCATTTTAATTAAACAGCAATGTCAAATATATAAGAAAAACAAAGATTAATTGGTTTCCTTTTTAGAAAAATCTACTTTTATTTTTTAAATGTATACAGCATTTTATCAAAAATAAACATTGTCATTATTCACAATACAAGGAACAGCTTAAAGTTGACGGAGATAAATTAAGTGCATTACAGTGACATATACATTCTTATTTCAAAGCCTTTTCTCAGATGCAAAAACAAACAAAAAAAAGGTGGTTCAAATGACTAAGTATAAAAAAAAAAACTAAGGCAAACATTAAAATCAATCTGAATATATTTTTATCGCTCCTTTCCATTTTGCATCCCGCAACAGAACGCTCCCTCAAATCAATACACAGCTTCGAGGCAGAAGATTTTGCCTCGATCATTTTTTGTAATCGAGTTACTCGAGGAATCGTTTCAGCCCTAGACTGAAGGCAAAAGCTGCGCATTACTTACCTTGTAATATTACTGTATCATATGTGAATTTACACTAATCGTCAATAAAAGATGAATTTAAAAAATCTAAACATCAGGCTCAGTATTGTGGTGGTTCCCCTTGGGCCCCCTGGACAGCTCTGGCTCCTCAGGACATGACTCCACATGACTGTGGGATCTGGCACCTGGATGTTGGAGGCGTTGATCGCACCTGGAGTCTGGAGGCTGGGTCAGTAGCTTTGGGCTGTTTGTCTGCTGTGCCTGTGTGCTGTGATGCACTGGGTGTTCTGGTGCCTTTCTATTGTAACCTGCATTGACTTTTATTCAACAATTTGTTCTACATTGGCTTTTCTGGAGATTTGGACCAGATGGGCCGGATTTTGGTCTCCATGGGAATGGGTGAGCATTGGGACCTCATGATCCTGTCACCAGTTCACTGATATATAACTGATAATCACTCTCACGCGCTCACTCATCGTCTATACTGCAGGTCTTTGGACTGTGGGAGGAAACCGGAGTTGGAGACCCGGGAGGTGCGAGGCGACAGTGCTAACCACTACACCACCATCGGTCTGAACTGATAATCAATGTTATTAAATAATGTTATTGTTATGCTATAGAGTAGAAGTATACATATGGAAGTATACATCTTACAGAAGGATATTATTTTAGCATTACTGCATGTTTTTATGCTTATGAAAGGACAACATAAAGGGTTGCGGCCCTGGAAGAATCTTTCAATGGACCGAACCAAATATTAAAATACATACTGTAGCAAGCCAGTAAAAAAAAACAAAAAAAAAAACACGGTCTGTAGTTCAGTGACTTGAGCTTTATAAACATGACCCGTTTCAACTTCTGTAGCAGATCCTCTGCTGAAGCTTATGTAAATTATTTGAAGGCATTTTATAAGACTAGAGGCTGGTTACCTACACAGAATGACCTGACGATATCCAAAAGGAAAATCTCTTCTTTATTTCATTTAACATTTTCAATTAACTGTTTATTAGTTCAGAGTAGAGAAGTGAACTCGAACGGCACAGCATGTTGTACGATAAAATTAATAACCGCAGGCGACTGCAAATCAAAAAGCTGTTTACATGTACGGTAAGACATGAACACTTTGAATCGACACTTTTCTAGCCGTGATTCAATCAGGCATAAAAGGCTCACCCGCTCAGTCATGTTAGTTGCTTATCCAGATGACTGTACTGTAAATAAAGGCTGTAACGTAGCTCGCCATAAAGCATCCTTCCGTGACTCAGAAGGCTAACACGACAATGCTGATGATGGAGGGGAATGAAGAATGAAGGATCGTGCTGCGTTATAGATATGACATGCCCACCCGTCAGTCACTGGATATAATTCGAGGAAGGATGCCTTAGTGTTTTTGGATGAAGCATTCCTTTAAAGGGAATTTCTAAAAGGGAGTTTGGGGGCCGTGTGTAAGGGAGAAGTATGCTGTGTTTGGAGTAGAAGGGGTCTGTTTTATTTGACTTACAAGCAACCGGTGCCTTGGCTGAGGGGATAAATACTACAAACATGTCAAGAACATGGTGACTTACGCCACGGTGACCTGGGCTTTTGGAGAATCTCTGCATTTAAAGTCTACAAGTGTCTCTCTCTCTCTCTCTCTCTGTGTGCTTTACTGTAGTAGAGACTGGGTGGTGTGCGAGTGAGGTGGTGGTTGGGTTCATGTCTGTGTTCGAGCATTAACTGGTTGAGCCGGATTAAGTGCCAGACTAACGGTTCTGGCACAGGCTCCAGTGTTTACCTCTCTCTCTCTCTCTCTCTCTCTCTCTCTCTCTCACAAAACTTGTTGGCACCTGATGTGGAAACTAAGCATGACAGGAGAATAAAGTAAAACTGAGATAAAAGAGCCTGATGGGATTCACCTACAAAGCTCATTAAACCCTCTGTTTTGTGTGTGTGTGTGTGTGTGTGTGTGTGTGTGTGCATTACTGTATATGTGTTCTTCGTATTAATGAAGAGGACTAGGGTTGAGACAGTCACTGTTAAAAGAATTCGCTCCGTGTGTGTGATATCAGATCTCGGAAATCAGAACGGGGACATTTATTTTTTCTTCTCCGTCTGTTCATAAACATGGTCCAGAGGCAGGACGACCCATATCCAGTTCATTTCTTGATCGATGAAACCAAAACCACGATTAAATCTCACGGCTTTATTATTGTGTCCGCTTATTCATCATTTCATTTGAACAGCGTTTCTATCATTTTTTTTCTGTCTAAAATGATTTACTTAAAAGATACCAATTTAGAGGCAGAATCATACTGTAACTTTCCCCATTTTTAGTCTACATTCGCAGTTGTGTTGAAACATTCACGAGCCTAGAAACGCTGTAGCGATACATGGACATTATACAGTATGTAGCTGAATATCTCACTTGAATCACACATGCTCTCTGTTTCATTGTTTTCTTTTTGATTCATCTATTTATTTTAGGGCTGAAACGATTCCTCGAGTAATTCGATTACAAAAAATTATTGAGGCAAAATCTTCTGCCTTGAAGCTTCTTTTAATGAATTTTAAAAGCTTGCGTTATGTTTTTGCACAAGTATTTGTTTGGTGCGACACAACGCGCTTCCGGATGCAAGCCGCCAGTCAACACCGACGAAGAAGAAGCGCTTACGTCACCCACAAAGCGGAAGGAGACGCAAACAGCTGTGTATTGATCTGAGGGAGCGTTCTGTTGCGGGATAGAAAATGGAAAGGAGCGATAAAATGATCATCAAGCCAAGAGAAGAGAACTTTTAGTTCTGAAAGTTAAGTTGCACAACTTAGTGTTTTTGGATCATTATTTATTTTAATATACTTTAATAGTTTTTTTTATGTTTTTGAAATACCTTTTTTTTTTTTTTTTTTGCAACTGAGAAAAGGCTTTAAAATAAGAATGTATGTCACTGTAATGCACTTAATTCATCTACGGCAACTTTAAGCTGTTCCTTATATTGTGAATAATGACGATGTTTATTTTTGATAAAATGCTGTATGCATTTAAAAAATAAAAGTAGATTTTTCTTAAAAGAAAAGCAATTAATCTTTGTTTCCCTTATATATTTTACATCACTTATATATTTTACATCACTTATATATTTTACATCACTTATATACTTTACATTGCTGTTTAATTAAAATGAAGCAAAAGTGCATTTTATCCGATTACTCGATAATAGGTAAAATTTTTGGTAGATTACTAAAATATTCGGTAGCTACAGCCATGATTTATTTTATTCATCTATATTCCACAGGTTACTCAGGACCAACATATCACTTCAAATAAAAGGAATTTACTTCTAACATACAGCTACTGTAGACCTGAAGGTATTATAGTATATACTGTACTGTAGGCTTGATAGTGTTGTTTCATGACGAGCGCTCGAGTTTTAATCGGTTCTCACCTTGAGCCGGACCTGTTCATACAGGGCGATGGGCCTGTTGCTGAAGGTGATGGCGTTGCAAAAGCTGGCGTGTCTTTTGACTGTCCTCTGAGCCACGTCCATGATGATTTGTGAGCCCTTGGCGCTGGGGTGGAAGAGCAGTGGGCTGACTGGAATGCCCATGCATGGCTGTAAGGGCAAGCAGCGCTTCGGCTTCTGGTGGCAGCGGTGAGACGACGGAGGGAACGGGCCACCCAGGGAATCTGACAGAGAGAGAGGAGAGTGTGAGGTTATAATGTGGCGCATAATGATGTTCAGATCGATGTCTCATCAGATGAGCTTGAAATGTATACTACATTGGCTTTACCACATTACTAAAGGTACGATACATACTGTATCGCCACTGCCTGATGATAAAACTTACGTAAATGTTTTTTTTGTTTTCAGGAGAACACAAAAAAAAAAAAAAAAACTCTTTGTCCCGCTCAGTTGGCAAATTGTTTACCATACCCGTTTCCATGCAAGTACATTAACTTAATCAAGGCTTCATCCTAGTATTTTAGATCGGAATTAAGATAATCCATGAGCTAATGGAAAGTACAGATGTTCGACACTGATGTGCGTGCACCAATTTGACTTTGATCAAATTGAGGAAATCTTATCGTCACTCGACTCAAAACCCAACGTCGTTTATCCAAAGCTAGACTCTTGGCATTATTTCTGTTTCTCCAGATGAACTACACTCGAAAATTTTTTGGGGATGTTCAGGAGAGCAGGCTTGGCGAGTCTAATGACTTTTGACTCTCTTCTGTGTTCTGCTTTTCAGCAGTCGAATTCAAGCACGTGTGCACACAACCTGCACCATGTTGGCCTCCCCCGCTTCTCTCCGTCTGACGGTGACGCTCGACCACGCCCCCGCTGCCACAAGGTTTAATAAAGTCCTGGAATAATACCCGTGCCATCAAGAAAGAAAGATTTATGTGATAACCTGGTCACTCAGTACATTCAGGTCATCAGCTGACTTCATTTTACTGTAACATAACGTTGGAGGTCTAGAGAGAGCTGATTGGCCGAGCTCTCTCAGAGGGGAGGGATGAGAGGTACTTCGTGCTCCCACATTAATCACGGCTCTACAGCCAATCAGGGGCATCTGTGAGTTCGCGCAAGCGGAAGGAGCGGATAGCGCGGTCCTCCGAGTGTGTTACGCCGATCCCAACGGTGCGTGAGCGAGAAGTTCGAAAAGATGCGGTCGGCTGGCGTCACGCGGTTCGAAGGAAACACGTGATAGTCTTCGGCCCTCCCGACTGAGTGGTAGTGGTATTCTTAATGTGAGAGCGCCCCCTAGTGACGGGGAGGAATTGGACACGACTAAAAAAAATTAAATAACGTTGCTGAGTCTACACCTGACCAACTGAAGCAAGACCAGATCATAACACTGCCTCCAGTGATGGGTGCAAATAAGTTGAGTCTTTTAAACGGTCATGAAGTCTAGTATACATGCTTTTAACATTGAAAGCATCAACATCAGACATATTCCTCTGGAAGCACTATATAAAAAAAAAGCAAGCATATAAATAAGAAGAAAAGAAATGCAATAAGAGAAAAAGAAAATGGGCTTGTATTTGTACGCTCGTCTGTCACTATGGCTTTTTATCACAGAGTCTCTAGACGGAAGGGATTTGTCATGCCAGGTTTTCTAAACTCATACAATTTCCAAACAGCTTCCGCAATAAAGTCATTCATATTAAAAAAAAACAACAAAAAAAAACCTTTCAATATAGATTTTCGTGAACATTCCTCAAATTGAGACGTGCCTGACTATAAGAGGAAGCTTTTCATTTTCACCAGCCTTTGAAAAAAAAAAGTACAAACTGAACCAGTGGACCCTAAAAAGCAGCGCTCCTGTGTTTTCTCGTATGAAACAGAATCCGCGTCTTTGTTCCTTCGTCTCGATTCATCATAGTGTCATGTTGACATTATCGCTGGGCTCCGCTGGGTTCCTGCCGGCTCTCCTGTTCTCACCTCTGAACTGTTAAATATTCGGTTGCTGTGCTACTCCTTCCTGGTCACCGCTGATAACATACATAACATACGCTGTCTCTAGACAATAGATCGCCAGGTCAATAAACACAGGTTCGTCTTTGTCTCTCACTGGTGTTTGTGTCACTGTATGTGTGCGATAAGTGTGTGTGTGTGTGTGTGTGTGTGTGTTGATTCAACTATTCGCACTCGCGCGTTTATAGCCGTCTCCGACACGGTGCTGATGTTTCGAACGAAGGACGAGTGTCTGGTACTGTGTGTGTCTTTTTGAGGACGATCGTTGCAGACGGAGCCGGCTGAAATGAATGCATTAGCAAGCACGAGAGCCGCAGCTGTCAGGGAGAAAATAGAGGTTAAGTGGGAGCTCATGTTCCTTAGCAACTCTGCACTGACTACAACACACCCCATTCAGCTGAGCTGCGGCCGGGCTGATTTTCTTATGAACGATGGCATTTATGCCTCGAACGGGGAAAAAAAGGCTTCTATTCAAAAAGTCTCTCTAATCAAGTGGAGGCCAAATCTGTGAAAATGGATTTTGAGCTCATTATTAATACCGATGATGTACGTCAGCAGTACAGTAAAGTGGCATTGATTAGGCTTTTATGTACATTATCAACAAATGATCTTAAAGCTTCATGGGGAGAAAACAAAAATCTAGCTTTTACGAAATTAATACTCACTTGGAAATTCGTCAAGTCTAAATGCATCATGTTAGTACGAGGAGGGATAGTCAAAAATGATCCGCGCTCCAGTTATATTAAAACACCTGTCTTATCAGCACGTCCCGTTCAACCCTCCTGTCTCCCCCAGTCACTGCTGTGCAGATGTGAACATGTTACATCAGTTCATTTGTGACTGCGGTGCAAGAAAAAAATGGATTTGCGCAAAAGAAGAGAGGCGTGCAGTGATTGTCCTGTTTTGTGGTCTGAGGGTGTTCCTGGTGCTGAAACAACAAGTGTTTGGAAAAAACTTAGGACAGATACTTTAAGGAAGGTGAAAGTTACATTGCTGATGATGAGACATGGATTCATCACTACGAGCCTGAGAGTAAACTGCAGAGTCTGGAACGGAAACATCCTCAATCGCCAACGAAGAAAAAGTTCAAAAGTCAACCATAAGCTGGAAAATTCATCAGTTTTCTGGGATTCTTAAGCGCCAGTACTGGAACATTATCAGGAAAAAGGTTCAACAATCATCAGTGCTCGTTACAGTGAGACACTTATTGAAGAGCTGAAGCCTAAACTTCGGATTAAACGCAGAGTCCCGCTATCCGAGGGTGTCGTGATCTCACATGACGATGAACGTCCGCACACTTCTGCACACATTGTAAACACTCTGCAAAAACTTTGTTTTACTGTGTTAAGGCGTCCTTCCCTATAGTCCTGATCTCGCTCCATCTGACTTTCATCTGTTTGGACTCCTGAAAGCAGCCCTATCGGTGCATCCGTGGCTCTCAGCTCAGCCGAAAACATTTTAATAAGGGAATACGAAAACTTGTTGACAGATGGAAAGTGTATTGAAAAGCAAGAATTGAAAAATTGTGTGAAATGTTTTTGTAATCATGTAATAGAAAATACCACAATCTAATCTAATCTAATCTGATGTAATATTTCCTGCATAATGCCATGTCTTATTCATTCTTTCCTTTTTGTAATTCACCTTTACATGGAAATTACTAACCAAAATTCTTGTGTTCAACGAGAAGTAAATCCCCCAAAAAAGTTTAGCATGGGCGCACAAAACCTTTATCATCCTCTGTGCCTGAAAAACTTTCTAGGGGAAACACTGGCTCTGGGGTATTTCTGAAATTGCAGATCTGATAGGATTTACACACCAAACAGTATCAACTGTTTATGCAAAATGCAGAAAAAAAACTAAACACACATTAAGTGAGGGGAAGCTGCGCTAGCAGCTTTCTGATTAGAGAGGTCCCGAGGCAACAGAATGGCCAGACTGGCTTGAATTTTACAAAAAGGCAACTCAAATAACTTACTCTCTACAACCAGGTTGAGCAGTAAAGAACGTGGTGTTATTTCCTGCGACAGTAGAAGGGGACAGACTCACCGGGTCTCATCGCATGGTCTGGTGAACCTGGATCTGCTTTGACATGCCGGTGTCCCTATACATACACACATTAGCATGGTGTTTGTAATGAAGTGGCGGGTGATTAGATAATATCTGGCTTAAAGTATAAAACCTGCAGGATATATACTCATTACATTTAGTTTAAGAAAAATCAGCCTGCATTGCATTTGGGAATTAGACAATCATTATAGACGCTATGTTCATCCCATGTGAAAAAAAACGAGATCCAGGTGTCTAACCGAAAACGTGCGCCAATACTTAAGGTAAACTGCAATGCAATCACAAAGTCGATCCTAGATTTGGATAAATGTTGTGGCGAGGCTGCATGCTGATGATTACAAAAGGTAAGGTGGGAGTTGATCTAAAGCTCTCCACCTGCTTGACCTTTTCTGCTTTCAGCTGTGAACTCTCGGCTCGCGGCTCAGCAGCTCTTTAGATGGCGTGATGTTCGATTCTGGAAAGCTCTACTCGGTCCATTCCGTGTGTGCATTTTCCAGGCATTTTCTTCGAGTCGAAGTGGGAGAGTCAAGTGGTTTTGTAATCCTGATTCGAGATGAGAAATGATTTGGTGGCCATGTATTCACAATGCCGACTACTCCCTCCATAGCTTACGATCATCAGTCAGTAGTTATTAAGAGCAACTTCAGACCCATGGTGCTCTGGAAAAATAAATAAAAAAACAAGTGCTAAGTGTTTTCACATTTAAAAATCACGTTTCACAAAAATGTCTTTTTTAGCCAATATCCAGCATACAGAACACGCACTTGTTAATTAATTGAGTGGGAGGATATGATTTGGAGACAACAAATATTATTCCAGACATGAGAATGATTTGAGACGTAACTGAACTGTTGTACCAGACGAATCACATTCAAGCAATGTCCCCTTAAAAAATGTACTAAGGTGTGTGTGGTCGGTCACATGACTCCACCTTGTCCAACATGGACAACTCTTTCATTAGAATAAAATATTATAGTTGAGTTTTTTTACAGTATAATCCTAGTCAGTGAACCAGGAGTGAATAAAATTTGTTTAGTAATCATAATCGAGATAAAATGCTGTAATTTTAAAATAGTTGCGATATCGATTTGAGGTCGTATCGTCCAGTGCTGCATCAAACTCAGTTTGTGTTGCTCCTTCTCCAAACACGCAGTTTCAGTGTCTACCTCAGAGCCAGGCCCCTTCAAAGAACTATAGAGCTGAGCAACAATCCATGTCAGGGTATATATTTTTATATGAGGTCACAATTAGGGAAAATATCTGATTCGGCTGTTGACAAAAAGCTGTCAATGTTTTTTCCCCCCACTTTTCTTTTCTTATTATATTCGTTAATGCTCTTTTGCACAATATTCATTACTTGATTATTACATAAGTAAAACTGGAGGGCCATTTGAATGGCTAAAAAGTACAATTTGCATAGTATGGTCCTTTAAGTAATGTCAAATGTCAAATAAATGTTACGCCCTGCATTTTTTTATGCATTCATGCTACCACCACCATGTTAGACTGTTGGCATGGCGTTCGTTTTATTGAATGCTCTGTTAGTTTTACACCAGATACGCTTTTTACGCACACCTTACAAAAATAACTTTTTTTCTCATCAGTGCACAGAATATTTGCCCAAAAAGTCTTCGGGATAATCAAGATGTTTTTTAACAAGTGTGAAACGAGCCTTTGTGTTCTTTTTGGTCAGCAGTAGCTTTCTCCTTGGAACTCTCCCATGGATGCCATTTTTGCTCCCAGTCTCTTTCATATTATTGAATCATGCACACTGACCTTAACTGAGACAAGTCAGGCCTGCAGTTCTCCTGATGTTGTTCTGGGTTCTTGTATGAGCTCCTGCTGAAAATTTGGTAGGCCAGTCACTCCTGGATCTTAGTTTCTCCTTTGTTCTTGAACTTCTCTAGATTGTGGCATGATGTGTTGCTTTTTGAGACTTTTTAGCGTGCTTCACTTTGTCAGACAAGTTCTATTGAAGTGATATCTTGATTCAACAGGCCTGGCAGTAGTTACACCTGAGTGTGGCAAGTGAAATTCAACTCAACTTTCCACGCACAGTTCACTCAGGATTTAGTAAGGGGTGCTGGGGGCAACTGTTTTTTCACAGAGGGCCAGTTAAGTTTTGGACAGCTTTTTTTCCGTTTAATAAATATAATCGTCATTTAAAACTGCATTTTGTATTTAATTGTGAAATATTATAATTAGTTTAATAATCTGAATTCACGTGAGACAAATATGCAAACAGGAATGAGGCAAATACTTATTCACGGCATGTTACTGGTCTGCTACTGGTTTGTCTTTGAATATCCTGTTGTGTAAGATTATGGACTATTCTTGGTTGATTGTGGCTGCCAGTATTTTGACCCCCTACACTATCTATCTATCTAAGACACTAAAAATCCACCATACTCAGTGTGTCACTCTGTGTACGAGCTTATAACAGAAACTTCTAAGCATTTATGATCAAGATTCAAATGGTGGTGCAGAGTAAAATGAGACACACATCGTCGATTCATAAGTGTGAACACACTGCACAGCAGATTCCCACGAGTGCAGAATATAGAATACACTCCCCTTATAGCAGATATCACATGGCTTATCTTTGCTTCTAGTCATAAAGTATGTCATTGAGTGTTTCAACGTCATTGTAGACGTGCGCGCACACACAGTACACACACACACACACACACACACAGTACACACACACAAATATGCGCACACACTCAGTGCTTTCCTAGAGATGCATCCTGGTGCTGCTATTTCTATGGCAACCCATTATTTCGCCAAATAACTTGCACACAGCAGAAGGATCTTACGTAAGGATGCACAGATGAGCCTGTGGTACATCGCCATCATGCACTCCACCAGACTCTGTGTCTCTCTCTCTCTCTCTCTCTCTCTCTCTCTCTCTCTTTTCATCTAGTTTGCTACCAAGACAATGGGCAAGATCAAATAATTTTTTTCTTCATTAGGAAGAATGAACAAATTACAATTACATTTTGTTTAAGGTTCCCTACTGCGGTTCTAATTATATTTAATAAAATTCTCTAGAGGTCTTGGTATCTGGTCCGTGCCAATCCACAATCATGGGAAACATGGACCTCGACTAATCAAATAAACTTATGCAATTAGCGCATAATTATTAGGTAATTAGCTTCCTAACAGCAAGTGCCAAGATGCAGGCTACTCATTAACCACGGCTGAACGGGACTGGAGCTGGAAAAAGAAGCATTAGCGCTTGGTATGTTTCTGAAGAATAGACAGCATTATACGATTATACACTTATCAGTCGCATAATAAATTTTGTCATAATACCAGGAGTGTTTAAAACAACAAAATCTGATTGTAATCTCCCAATTATGTGTTAACATAATGTGTTTCATACGCTAAAAACTTTATTACATTATATATTATATAACAGTTAGTTGTAACCGAGTAATCGGATTGGACGAGAGGCATTCCTGGTGATACAGAAGTGGCGTAACATCACTGAGACGTTTTATAGAACCATATCTATTTCCATAAAAGAACTATATCTATCACTTCGCCTCCGCCCCATCATCTGGAGATCGCGAGTTCCACTTTAAGTTCCACCAGTTGTGGAAGGGTAAGAGTTGGCGGAGCAAAATAACTGGTTAAATAAACAAACAAATCATAATCTTTTGATAATAAATGCTGTTTATATAAAAGCAAGATCATACTCGAGGCGGTACCTCAGCCATCCTGATATTCAGTACAACAGCACTCCCTCTTGCGTGATCATATCACAGAAATGTCTTCAAGCATTATGATATTTTTTGTCTTAAGGTCCACTACTAAATATTGATTGTGCCTGAATTAAAACATTTAATAAATTCATGACCTTGATTCATTTCTCAGTGTACAGTTGCCTCAGTGTTTCTTTGGTATCAGTACTGGAGGGTAGATATAGTAATAATTCACCATCCAAAACCGTGTTTTTTCTCTACACTTGCTTTGTGTTCTCTCTTTATTATATTATGTAAATATTTATGTCACAAAATGACTAAATTATAATGTATAGTATATTAGTAGCTTAGCGCTAAAATAAAAATATATATATATTTTTTTTAATTTATAATTTATAAATTTTATAAATAGCGGGAATAAAAAAATTACATATTGCCAGGAAAAAAAAATAAGATCGCTGAGGATATTTGCGGTTACCACGAAATTGCAGGGATTTTTAATTTTTTTAATTAATCAACAATTATTAGTCGGTTCTAAAACCGCGAACGACTGAAGCTGTGACCTCTGAACTGCGACTTAGCGGGGGTCGACTGTAATTAAAA
>JAQQZT010000010.1:10912560-10923673 GCA_030068275.1 Clarias platycephalus
AAAAATACATAAATAAAAAGGCAGGAAAAGTCACGACAATTTATCACTTTTTAACTGTTACATACAACAAAAGTACCACGATTCTTCCTCATACAGTACACCCCGTAACTTCAACTTTGCTTGTCGACGAAAGGGATAAACGGAGACGCGATTGTCTAAAAACCAGACTGAGTGAATTTTAAACCAAACCAAGTGCCTGCTGTCAGTGAAATACAACTAATTTGTCCAGCCTGGCTAAATCTAAATATTTTAATATTATGTACTGAATTATAAATTCCCAATTACTAAACAATGACTACAAGAAATAAATACATGAGGTGAGTGAGTCATGGCTAAAGTCGCATTGGCGCGTTGCATCTGCTTCGGATATAGAAATTAAATTTGAAAAATTACAAAATCGGATGTATACTTGTATTAAAGCCAAAAAATGTGTTCTATATATTAAACCACTGAGCAACCCTGAAAGCAAGACATGATCGCTTTCTTTGTTAAGGTCATATCAAAACGATGTGCTGGACTTGCAGAAACGTTTAAACTGAATTTACCGGCCAAATGTAAATAAACTGCACTCCAAATAAAATAAACAAGGAGAAAACAGGAGGGAAAAAAAAAATGGTAAAAAAAAGAAAAAACAGACGCGTATAATAAACCGTCTAACAGTTACTAAAGAATTCTGGGTGATAAGCAAATCACCTCTTTTAATAGTTCAGTCAGGTGGCTATGCAAATCTTATCATGATGCATCCAACTGACTTCCTGATATCTCTTTGTTTACTTAGTATTCTGATGTGTGTGGAGTTTTTTATGATTTTTTTTTTGCCATTAGTCATGACATGCAATCTTAAAACAGGAATCATCAGGAAACGCTCCAGGAACCAGTTTAATTCTTCGCTATGTTTAAATGTTTGCGACATATTTTTTAAAAGCCACATCAAACCCAAATCTGTACTGACTTCTGCTCACTACTAAATAAACCATATGGCAATTTTATTATATTATGGACAACATAATCCTGTTATTTATCATGGGCATGCAACAAATAAGAAGAAAATACACTCAGTGTGCATCATAACTTATTTAAGAACAGCATGTGGTAGGAACACACAATAGATTAAAGCAGTACAGATGTGCACAGCTGTAATACAAGGTGGTACCCATGGTAAATGTCCAGGTATGTATCACTATCAGTAGCACAGACGCCCCTTCTGAGGACTCCACTAAGCTTGATACTAAACACGGCACAGAATTAATGCACATGCCTAGTGAAACACACACACACACACACACACACACACACACACACCCACACACACACACACACACCCACACACCTAGTGGAGACTTAACAGTAATCGACTCAGTGTCTCGTTGAATTAGTGTCAGTCTCTGTAGTGGACAGGGAATATAACAAAGTAATAACATGCAAGTATTTACAGGTAACTATTATGTAAACGCTGAAAAGACATTTTTAGATTTTTAGTCCCATATTTCTTGAGTGTGTATATAAACAAATAAAAACACAAGAAAAAAAACACAACCCCTGATCCACCCCCAACTCCATTTTCTACATTTTATTTTAGTTGGGGTTTAAACAAGCCAATTAAATTTCCCCTCCAGCAAATAATAATAATAAGAAGAAGAATAAACATATTGTTTATTGTACCATAAGCTATAACTTTATTTCAGAAAATACAATTAAAGTTAAATCACTGCAGCAAAAAAAGAAAAAAGAAAAAAAAGTGGCACACATAAATGAAAACATCATATGCTTGTTGCTGATCAGACACTTCCACCCCCCCCCCCATAATAACCGTCACAAGGTAAACAACAGCATTTTAGTCAGTTATTGAGCTTAAACAACAAGTTATTATAAATTTTGCAAAGTTCCATCTTATGACCAAACCAACTTCCATTAATACATTCTTATCTACGCTCAACGTTGACGCTACATTAGAAACTTTATAAAACAACTTCTTATGGATGCCCTTGAGAACAATAAGCAGACACAAAAGCAGCAGTAGATTCATTAGTATGTTCATATTTCCTTTTATTGTAAACATCCTCCAGCTGTGTTCTCTCACACTGACACACTTTTAGCGTGTGATGTTCAATGAGGATCTGCCCTTTGCATTTTCACTTAATGTTCATGTCTCTGGTGATGCTGCTCTGTTTTTACACATGTTGTGGGCTTTGCTCTTTTAGTTTGTTTATGCGATTTAGACTTGCAGGTCATTTCTACAGATATACATGTACAGTACTGATCATTAAAAATCCCTACTGTCACTCTGCTTTTACACGGTTAAACTTGAGATCTTATTCAGTTCTTGGCGAGGTACTTTGTGAGGTCACAACACAAACTCGGTGGTTTGCGCCAATCTTGTCTGCTATGCAAATTATTAGAAGATGCCAATGTGGTAACCATTAGCTACAGGATTTGCTAAGATTAGGATGTGCATGCGAAGCTAGTATCTAAAAAAAGATACTGGAGTCAAACTTGCCATTTTTCAGGTAGTTTGGATCGCTATAGTATATATTTGGGATTGAATAATGATATCAGGATATTAACACCATACTGTATAACATTAAAACTGATTATCAATTACATACCAGTACACACTGGTAAAAGGATCATGGGCACACAACAGCCTCTCGTTTAAGTCCAAAAAAAAAAAACCAGCTGAAAAAGAAAATGGCAGCCAAGACAGAAAGGCACCAGAACACCCCTCGGTACTGAAGCGAGTCTCCCACAGAGACCCAGATCGCTGACCAGCTTCCAAACTCACCAGAACTCAACCCCATTGAGCACCAAGGCCTACAGTAGCCATGGAGACCCCACCCTACAGCACCCAAAGAATCTGCTGCCAACGTCCACAGCACACCCCTAGATGTCTTGTGCCCCGCCCGAACCCAGAACCTACACATTTCTGGGCAAAACTTTTTTTTGCATTGTAATGCTGTGACTGATCGGTGTACATAAAAACAGTGTGCTTTCTGACAGTAGCACACACCTAACTTTATAACTTTTTTTTTTTAAACTATGACAGGTGCCAACTTAGCATGGGTGTGGAAATAAAATAAAAAAAACAAGCCTGAAGAACTGACAAGCGGATTCAGATACACCTGGGTAATGTAAATGTAACACCTCTTCCAAAATAACCTGCAGCGCTCAGTCCTGAACACTGCGCATGTTTACCGTACAAACAGCATCGGCTTTTCCGTAATCGCTCTTAATAACTGTTTCATGAATGCTCTGCTAGTGAAATAATTGCTCAAATGACTGATGTTGTTAGAGCAGGACCCAGATGTTCAGGGGTCAGTTAAAAAAAAAAAAGAAAGCACCCTGAATAAAAACAGCAAAAACAAATGGTGGAAAAGTGGCGCATGACTGTACAGTATATTGTCTGTTAGTCAGCAAGCAGAGTGAATGGAGCTTTGGGAAGAAGGATCTAGATGCGAGAGACACAAGTTATTTAAATGTGAATGAGAGTCAGATGCATATAAATAATTTAGACATCCCTGCCATGTAAAAATTAAAACCTGCCGTGCATCACCGTGGCAACATGAACCCTGTCGGTAATACATACAGGAATTCTCAAAATCTGTAATAAACTGATATTCAATTCAATTCAATTCAATTTTATTTATATAGCGCTTTTAACAATGGTCATTGTCTCAAGGCAGCTTCACAAAATGAACAAGATTTTGTTTGATATAATATATAACGGCTGTTCTGACACACACACACACACACACCAGGGGATTTGTTATGTTTTAGGGTGGCGTAATGATAAGCAGTGTCACTAGGGTTGTGGGTTTGAATCTCGCCTGTGGTCTCTCTGCTTAGTGAGATTGCTCTCGGTCCAAAGACATTTGATATTTGCCGATGGGCGTTTTTCAAATCGCTTGTGGTGTTTGATTAGCAGAACACACAACGAATGGACGGATAGTAATAATAACGTTAATAAAGGAAAATCAATTAACCAATCAATCAATCAATCAATCAATCAATCAATAAGAGCAATTAAATACTTCAGGATGTTCTGTTATTGCCCACTAATGACCACTTAAACACAAACATCATCTCTGTACATAATGTACCCAAGTTTTGGAACATATGGGTAGAAACATCGAACACACTGTTAGTTACCCAAGAGAACAAACTCTGCTCTGCACTGAAGTGCGCTGCTGCAGCTTGAGTCATGACCGACTGTCCTCCGCTGTAGATGATCTGTTGTCGGTGCGTCCTGTTGTCATATACACATTCGCGCTGCTAGACAAAGGCTTAAGTGAGTCATCGTAATGAAACCGAGAAAAGAGAGAGAACGCAGGTCTGGTTACCAAGCACCGGTGCCACCTGATCCACACACACACACACACACACACATACACATATGTTTCTGTCACGCCACATGAACAGACCCTGCGTTGACACAGTAGGGGCCCAAGCGCTGCTACTAGATGCGTCTGTGCTGGTCATGTTACAATCGTGAGCAACCATAAACTGTGACGCTACTTTGAAAGAAATCTTAGTGCTAATTAAGATTTGTCGCTTAAACAAGAGTCGATTCGGGAAACATTTTGTATCTATTAAATCGGAAAGTCAAAAAGGATCTCAAAAAATCCATCTGTTAAAATTTTAGGGTCATCATTTACAATAATACAATCAATTACTGTATGTACCATAATTATTTGTCAAAACATCAATCAAAACATCATAGAACATTTTATTCATGAGCTTTATATCGACAGGACCAGTGTTGGATGAAACGCGTTACAAAGTAACTACTTTGATGTACTTTGTTGATGTAGCGAGTAATCTAACGCCTTACTGTATGTCCGCCATTTAAGTGCTTTTTCAAAAATGGAATCCGCAAGTCTGCAAGTCGTCCTACAAGCCCCGCCCCCGATAACCCGCCCCCCCTCTGTTATTCCTGCTGTTATACCCCTATCTCACCTATGCGGTTTGACTATACGAGGACGGACATGCGGAAAGATGGAAACCTAATCACAGCACCAAAACTCGCGATGAATCATGATGAACCGTACTTACGGCCACCGCGCGAAACCGCGTAGGTGAGATAGGGGTATTAGTAGTTAACAGATTATACGCCGAGTGATTTATGGTAGAATAATTATAAAGGTCTTGACTAAAACAACATGCAGGAGGAGTTTTCATTTTCTACAATGGAAAAATACTCGAACTAGTTACTTTTATCAGAAAATAACGCTGGAATGTAACTGATTATTGTTTAAAAACACTAATTTTGTAATGTAATTAGTCACTTTAAAAAGTAACGTCCCCCAACACTGGACAGGACACAGGACCCACTGGACGTTATTTTTCAGCCTATTTGTTTTGTGAGATATTAAGGTTCGGTTGAAATCTGTTAGATTCAGTCGAAGGGGTTAATAAATATCAATACTCAAAAAAATAGAACAACTTTAATAATGTAATGTTGTGATTTACACTAATGTTACAAGAACAACAAACGAGAACAAAAATCCTCCACAAAGGTGGTGCCTGGACCCCACTTTAAGAACATCGCTTAATAACTCAAATTTGACCACTTCAGTTACTCAAAATACTCAATCAGAACCACATGGCAGCGTCAATGACTGATACAAGCTTCCTCATGAGAATGTTAACAGCCTGGTTCCAGATGGATTTCCACAGTTCTACTGTGTTGCCGAGTCCAAAAATGTTGCTGAATGTTTGGCTGAATACGGTAGCCACGCCCCTCCATACACACACAGTAGCTGTGTAAAGGGCTTGCAAAGATATAACAGTTTGTGTTGCTGAACGGTCGATTTACTGTACGTTTTTCCGAACATCAGCGATGAGTTTTGTCCGTGAAAGGGGAAGTAAATTGTAAGCAACCCGCCTCGATCTGGTATCCATGAAAGAAAGACAAGAAATATTAAAAATTGTTTATTGTTCATGTTAAGACTTTAAACCTTAGTCAATTTATAAAATGTTTAATCGGTTAAATTCGTACCTGCAATTTATCGATAAATGATTAAATATCCGTACTGTCCTCTCCTATATCTGCTTTGTTAAAACTCTGGACGAAATGTTCCTTCACGTTCTGTGGGTGAGGGAAAGGCGTGTGCAACTTATTCAATTTCGATAAAAAATAAATTGATAAGTTAATATAATCCTAATTTAAAAAGGAAGAAAACAAATGAACAAATGCTACAGACAATATTATAATAGTAAGAATTGAATCAGTAAGGCAGAAGTACTCCACGTTGAACGGCTTGTTAGGGGGTCAGGATCGAACACATGACGTACGACTGGACTTTATGCTCGTTTTTATGTGGCGTTTTTCTCTAATCAAATTCCCTACTTCAGTGGATCTCATCCCTTCAAAGTCTGGCTGTGAATCCCCAAAAACCACCTCACTCTGGGTTTGCCTTAATTCATACTACCCCGTGTAGGGGACATGGACTGTAACCCTTGGTTGTGGAATCTGCTGCGGATGTAAACACTTTTCACTGCTACAGTACCTCGGCTGACATTCTTAGCATGTTCGCGACTTTATCAGACGCTGCAGCTAGCAAACTCGCAGACGATCACGGCATTGCTGAGGAGAACTAACACAACAACTATCTGTTCTTGACCTGGAACGTGCCTTTCATCGAAGCGCCATCAACTTCAGTCCAAGAAAAAGGTTCCAGACAGGACAAATTATTAGCCTGCATCAAGAAATTAATTTAAAATGACTGAAATTAAGAACTGTTAAACATATTATTATGATAATGATTGGAAAAAAATTATTAAATAATGGAGATGACTGAAGAAAACCTGTTTTAACAGTGAAAGCAAGAGTTTGTCCATACACACACACACACACACACACAATGTGATGAGATTGGAACTAAACAGATACATTGCTAGTGAGACTATTTTTTATTTTTTTTAAACGGGAGCATAAAGATTAGTCTTTGGAAAGAAGGAAAAAGGTCATGTGGTCTGATGAGTCCGGATTGATCCTACTCCAGAGCGATGTGTGTGTCAGGGCAAGAAGGCAGGCACGTGAAGCGATGCACCCATCATGCATAGTGTCCACTGTACAAGCCTCTGGAGGCGGGGTTATGATCTGGGGTCGCTTCAGTTGGTCAGGTTTAGGCTCAGCAACAATATGTGGCAGTCAGCTGAATGTACCAAATGACCAGGTTATCACATCTATGATTTTTTTTTCTCCCTGATGGCGCGGGTATACAACTCAAATAGTCAAAGTGAATTTCACACAAAAATCCGTGACCAAATCGCATTGCTGTAATCGTGCGTGTAATTCATATACACACACACATGTTGTAAAGAGACTTAATTCATATACTTTTACCATGATAGATTTAGCCTAGGATGTCATACCCCCCCCCACACACACACACACAAAAAGTCAATTCTAAAGGCATTCACGCTCTTGTTATTAGAAGCGCTTGTGTCCTTTTTTTTTTTTTTTTTTTTTTCAGCGTCACCACATTGAGCTAATCAATATTTCATTAAAACGATGTGATCGCATGACAGAGAAAGGTCAATACCTCAATACTGACGTTCGGAGACCTTTGCCTAACCCTTATCAACCAAAATTCTGTGATAAACTGAAAACACACACCCACACACACACTACAAGCCATTCAACCTAGTGTTCTGCTCAGCTTGTATAGCCTACAAGGGTGTTGTAAATTCATTTCAAAAGCTCTTTGAGCCCGACATACACACACAAGCCAGTCAAAACAGAAAGCTAAAATACTACCTCAGTCAATGATATTGTCCAGCCATGTGCACTTATATCTCAAACCCTTGATCTCATTCTTGCACCTGGAATCCGCCTAGAGGATAGCTTAATAAAGATCAGGTATAATTGGATATCTTTTCGTGGTTGACCCTGGAGCTAAGCGTGAAAAGATGATGTCTGTTTATACTGGACTGAGACAAGATACTTCGGGTACTAAATTAGAGCGAGGCAGTGGAGGAACAGTGAAAATGAGCTGACTTCAGGGGAAAGAATAAACACATACATTCATCAACACCGAGAGCCCAGCTTATTGCGCTCAGGCCGTATTTGCCTAATTGGATATACGACAGTGTCTAAATTAGGGACGAATGATTGTGTGCTTTGTGTACTGGATTTAACCTGAGGCCAGACAGCTGCTCAGAGACATACAAACAAAAGCATGAGTGTGAGTGTGTTTGAGTGTGCGAAAGGGAAAGTGACTCAAAGAGCGTGTAAAAAGCTCTCTATTGTGTCCTTTTCACTTACAAAGATCTACAAAATTAATATGTAAAGGTTATTACATCGCAAAATTATTGACAGAACATACATTCTATACTATAGTGACATCATCTGCATCTTCATCTAAATCTAATATCAAGTTTTAAAACTGAGAGCATATACAGTAGTTCTTGCTCCGAGTCTATATAATTCCAAGATGTGAATTCTACTGAATGCATGTACAGTACTTTTACAGTACACGGCCAAAAAAAAATAAGTCGCACAAACTGATAGTTCATTGGACCGCCTAGAGCTTTAATTACGGTGCACACTCACCATGGCGTTGTTTCAACATCCTTATGCAACATCATACCATTTATTTCCACCCACTGCATTAATTTCTGGCCAAAGACTTGTATTAATGACAGGAAAGTCGAAGCACTCCATAAAGTCTTCTCCAGCACATCCCAAAGACTTTAAGTGGCGGCCAATTCATGTGTGAAAATGATTCATCATGCACTTCTTGGCACTGTCGTCCTGCAATACGCCTGTGCCATCAGGGGGGAAAAAAAAAAAAATCCACTGATGGAATAACCTGGTCACTCAGTGTATATGTATTCATACACACACTTCTAGCACTGAATTCCAATTCCAGTTCCAATACACTGACAGCAAGGTGGTCTGGTACATTCAATGCCTTTAGCTCTACTACACTAGCTCTAATACTGTATACTCATAGTATACTACATAGTTTATATAGTTTTAGTACACCGAGTATCTGTAGCTGTAGTACACTGACAGCAAGTTTGTCTAGTTCACTAATTGTCTTTAACTCTAGTACACTGACAGCAAGTACGTCTGGTACACTCAATGTCTTTAGTCTAGTACACTCATTGTCTAGTACACAGACAGCATGATGTTCTAGTACACTCATTGTCTACAGCTCTAGTACCCTGACAGCATCTAGTTCTAGTGCACTTCTTTTCTATAGTCATAGTACATTGACAGCATGTACAGTACGTCTAGTACACTCATTGTCTGTATCTCTAGTACACAGACAATGTTCTAGTACGCTCACCGTCTACAGCTCTAGCACGCTCACCGTCTACAGCTCTAGCACGCTCACCGTCTACAGCTCTAGCACGCTCACCGTCTACAGCTCTAGCACACTGACATTATGTAACTTTATACACTCGCATGTCTACAGTTCTAGTACACTCATTGTCTGTATCTCTAGTACACAGACAGCGTGATGTTCTAGTACACTCATTGTCTACAGCTCTAGTGCGGTTACTGTCTACAGCTCTAGCACGCTCACTGTCTACAGCTCTAGCACGCTCACCGTCTACAGCTCTAGTACGGTTACTGTCTACAGCTCTAGTACGGTTACTGTCTACAGCTCTAGTACGGTTACTGTCTACAGCTCTAGTACGGTCACCGTCTACAGCTCTAGTACGGTCACCGTCTACAGCTCTAGTACGGTTACTGTCTACAGCTCTAGTACGGTTACTGTCTACAGCTCTAGTACGGTCACCATCTACAGCTCTAGTACACTGACATGTAATTTTATACACTCACTGTCTACAGCTCTAGTACGCTCACCATCTACAGCTCTAGTACGGTTACCGTCTACAGCTCTAGTACACTGACATTATGTCATTCTATACACCTATTGTCTACAGCTCTAGTACACTGACACGTCTAGTACACTCATTGTCTGTATCTCTAGTACACAGACAGTATGATGTTCTAGTACACTCATTGTCTACAGCTCTAGTACGCAGACAATTATGTAATGTTATACATTCAGTGTATATAGTTCTAGTACAGTGACTGAATAGTTCTGCTGCACTCAGTCTACAGCTCTTGTACAATGACAGCAACTGATTTCCGTGAATAGCCGTTAAATGAGAACCCACCCCCCCACCAACCATCCATCCCACCCCCCTCACGCCGCGAGCCCCTGATGCTGTGCGCGAGCGGTTGTGACATTTGAAGGTGCGCGAGATAATAGGATGACGTTACAGGACATTATTACAGTATGCGTGTCTAAAGCAGGAGCAGCGCGAATGCATACGGCGCAAAAAAAAAAAAAAAAACCTTTTACACGTTATATGGCACTTCTATAGCCAACAGCATTGGTCATGATAAACGCACAATGAAGCACTACAATAACCGCCTGGAGGTACCGTACAGTCTTGAGGTTTTAAGCGGGCAGGTCCTCACCGTACAAGGCGTTACGGGTGATTTGGCCTCCCATGGCTGGACGCCGGTCGCTCCTCTCGGGCTTCGTGTTTATCTCTCAGAGTGTCGCGCGGAAGCGGCAACAATCCCACAGCGACCGCATATTCGCTTTCACATACACATAAGCACGCGCACACACACGGAGAGGTCTGACTCGTGTAAACACTCGGACACTCCTCCTGGAGCGCCTCGCGCACCGACTCAATGAGCGCACGGATACGCGCAAGCTCCACGTTCGAATTTGCATAAAGGCGTAGACCCAACGTGCCACGCCCCCCACGATGGAGGGGGGAAAGGGGGGGCATGGACCCCAGTCAAGTCAAGTCAAGTCGGCTTTTATTGTCATAGATAGATATAATATCCAGCAGTAATATTGATAGTAACACAAAGATAGGTTGTAGATTGCACACTGTATATCTTAAATATAGTCAGGAGACACAGGGTAAGGTGAGAAACTGACCAGAATTTACTAGTGCAATGCTAAGAACAAAAACTACAGAATATATAAGAAGCGTATAAACAAAGCATCTAAATCACAAGTTAAATAATATTTAAAAAATAATAATTTCCACCATGGTTAGCACTGTCGCCTTGCACCTCCAGGGTCCGGGTTCGATTCCCCGGCCAGGCTCGATTCCCATCTCTGTGTGC
>JAQQZT010000010.1:10923773-10938540 GCA_030068275.1 Clarias platycephalus
AGGCTCCAGGTCCCCCGCGACCCTGAACACAGGATTAAGCGGTATAGAAAATGAATGAATGAATGAATGAATGAATTTCCACCATATACAGGCCAGTACACGGTGAAGCATAATGATATAGTACATCCATGACCAAGGGTCTACATACAACATAAATGAATAAAACTAATTAGCTAAGACAGCTAATTAGCTGATTATCTAATTAAACACAAATTAACAAAACTATCTGAGTTATACAAAAGACAAAGAAGACAACGAAAAGACAGTACGTAGTGCGTGTGCAAACATGCGCAACTACATGACACAATGCAATGTCATGAGTCAAAAGATACTTTTACATTACTGTACTGTATCTAAAAGTAGTTTTACTGTAAGTATACATTTTCTTAGGTATAATTACTTAAAAGAAAAGAATTTCAACTGTCGACAAGATTAGTAGAAAGAAAAGCTAAGCATAGATGAAAAATGCATTGTACTGTATGCAGATATTATTTGTATATTATTGTATGCAAATATGGCTCGTGTAATAATCAATACCCGCCCAAGTGATTTTTTTCCTATAACAGTTCGACTGCATGCTTTCTATTCTTAAATCACAACACTTTTTGCTTTTGAAATATTTTGGTTTCATGAATTACATGAGTTATAGGGAAACCAATGTCTTTCCCTCTTTAAAAGTAACTCATGCAAAAAATTATACAGTACATGCAACACTTTGACACACGAGACTTTCTCATAATGTAAAATAAACATCAAACATGACATGTAGACCAGGTGACACAGTATTTAGTTTTGGATTTACTGTAGTTCTTTCCATATATACAACAGGCTTGCGCAATAAATAATTTTGTTAATCATCAGCAGGATCATGATGTTCCCAACATTGATATTCTGATATCAATCAATGATAAAAATCTGCAAATCAGTCTTTTAACATTTACCAAATTATTATTATTATTATTATTATTATTATTATTATTATTAACACTATGTTAGCATTCTAAACAATGCTGGTCATTCCAAGTAAATGTATCTTTGTGGGCATGTTAAATAATTAGCATGACCCTAAAAAAAAATGTGTAATCAATATTATTAATTATCTTCTATACCACTTGTGTAATGGGTCGCAGGGGCCTGGAGCCTATTCCAGTAGACTTAGAGCAGGAGGCGTGGTACAACATGGACACGGTGCCAATCCATTTCAGGGCACACACACTATGAGCCAATTCCCAATTTTGGAATGCCAATTAACCAAATCTGCATGTCTTTGGCATGACTGTGGGAGGAATCCAGAGTACCTGGAGGAAACCCACCATCCACAGGGAGAACATGCAAACTCTGTGCACACAGACCCAAGGTGGGAATTGAACCCGAACCCTGGAGGTGCGAGGCCACAGAGCTAACCAATACTCCAGTATGCCGCCATCTGTTCAATTACACTGTAAGTATTTACATTTATCATATATAATAAATGTAAGGTGCAAATCAGGCAGATATAAATACTGCATGGTGGATTTCTTCTACAATGGAATACTACTGTATATCTCCTACAATAATCTTATTATATATGGTATATTTAAAAATACTGTATATTTAAGCACTGAGAACATGCCAGGAGCAACTGTACGTGCTTTAAAACTTTAGCTGATGGTATGATCAAATATTTAACAAAGTAATCTTAAGGATGTGCTGCTCTTGCTGGTATTACAGTATATCTATAGCACACATTAACATTCCGTCTCCTGTGGCATTTTGGGAAGTCCGTCTCTCCCACATTTGAACATGCCTGTAGCTGATATGAGAAAGTAACCCTCCCGAGTCGGAGTCATGACCTAACCCGTCATCACCACTCTGGGACTGCTTTCCTTACCCGGAGTGCTGGGACAAGCTGTTTTCAGAGCGATATTGTCATGGTCATGCCGTCATTGATCAAGTCTCAATATTCACAGTATAATTATTTTCCTATAAGCAAAGCTAGCTTTCATGTAATTCGATTTCTGCTGTGGAAACTGCAAAATGTCGTGAAAGGATTTACCGTCCTCTGGAGAAAATTAAGCTAATTAAAGTCCCTCATCCTGCTATTCTCGATGACGCAGAAAGAACTGTGCGCCGAAATCAGGTTAGCAATAATATTTACCCCGTGTCCGTCTGTCCCTTTTAACAATTAGAGCCTTGGTAGAAGCCATAACAAACCGCAGGGCTCCGGGCCAGAGCACGGCGACTTTGATCAAAATGAAATCACCGCTTTCTCCAGAACCACGGTGCGGTCGTAGGCATTCCACCTCACACATGGTGTGCAGATTGCACAGTTAGTGCATGGAACGTGCATGTCATTAAGCATCGGGTTCGAAAGTGACGGGAAAGATGCTGGCTCAGGTTGCGGATCTACGTGTATAGCCATCGTGATTGCCTGGATCCATAGAAGAAAACAGCACACACGAGGATCTCAAGGATCCATCTAACCATGCGGTCATGTGTAATGAATTGGCAAATCCCTGTCTGCATGTGCAGTCAAAAGTTCCCTGCTTCCTCAGTGTGACTGTGGTTTTGTGTGTGTCTGGGGTTTATTTTTATCAATTCCGAACATGTTCTGCCATTTTATACTGGCTTTAATTTGTTGCATGTGTGTTTCTAAGCATGTGCTCATTAGTACGAAGTGAAACCAGCGAACACTGTGTTCGAAATGGTCCACTCTTAGTCACGTCAGATAAGGACATGCTATTCATAATTATTTTCCTGTATCAAACCTACAGTACAGTACACTAGGGGTTATTTTTGCAACTCAGCTGCAAGGGTTAACAGGTTTGATTTTCCACATGATATCTGATATCTCTGTATTAGCTACAGTAGACATCATGCAGGCAACAACTTTTTTCCCAATGCATAATGTATTTTACCCTGTCAGCCTGTGTACTATAACAAATTTTATTTGAGCAGAAAATCTCATTATATTTCATTACATTATATCAATTATTTAAATATGAACTGACAGCCCTGCCTCTTTACTTAACCTTTCATGTTCTCTGTGCTCTTGGGGCTTTGGGGCATTGCCAATTTATGCACGAGTAAATATAGAGAATAAGTCATGTATATGGAACAAAAACTACGTACAGTATGTTTGACTTGGCTAATATTACACAAGTGTATATTTAGCAGGTGCATACGCAAAAAAATGTGGTTTTCAGACGACAGATCTGTGAAAGGATTCTCTTAAAATGGTAATGTAAGGGAGAATTTTTCCTGCAAACCATTACCGTAAATCACCTAAAAAATCCACTAACCAACTGAATTTTTTGCAATTGGCACTGCCGGTAAGAATTTCCCGTTTACAGAGCTACTTTTATAATATTATTCCGCACTTCTGTTCTATCTACTGGAAATGACAATTAAATAATTTATTAGAATATTAATTATCAAAAGTAATATTTCATCCAGATTACAACACATGTGTAAATTTATTTAAAATATGAAACTCAAGCTTTTATTTTGTCTAACTTTTTAATTTCGATGATTATGGCTCAAAAAAATCCAGTATCTCAAAGAAAACAAAAAAAAGTTTTTCAATACAGAAATACCCAACGTCTGAAAATGATGTACATTAATGCATTTAATATTTGGTCAGGGCTCCTTTTGCACCAATTACTGCATCAGCGGGGCCAGGCATGGAAGCGATCAGCCTGTGGCACTGCTGAGGTGTTACTCAAGGCCTGGTTGCTTTGATAGCAGCCTTTCGCCTGTCTGTATTGTTGGATTTGGTGTTTTCATCTTCCACTTTTCACAAAACCCCTTCAATTCTCTATGGGCCTGTCAAGCACAGCAATAGCATGGTCAGCAGTCCAGTTTTGGCACTGAGGACAGGTGCTAAGTCCTGCTGGAGAAAGGAAATTGGCGTCTCCGCAAAGCTTTTTTCAGCAGAAGGAAGCATGAAGTGCGCTGACGGCTGCGTTGACTTTGGACTTGATAAAACACAGTAAACCAACACCAACAGATGACATGATATGGGTTTGTGGAAACTTCACCCTGGACTTCAAGCAACTTGGATTCTGTGCCTCTTCAATCTCCGTCACTTTCAAGCAAAAAAAAAGGAATGTGGACCACTGAGCAACCATCCAGGTCATTTCCCCCTTGCTCAGGTAACATGCTTGACGTTGTCTCTGGATTCAGGACTGGTTTGATACTAGGATTGTTACAGTTGTACTCCATTTCCTGAAGTCATCTGTGTACGGTGGCTCTTGATTCACTGACTCTAGCCTCCACACCATATATGAAACTATCCCAAGTTTTTTAACAAGCTTTGTTGGACAATCCTCTTAAAGTTGCAGTCATCACTTCTGGTGTCAGTGCTGTCGATGATCATCTTCTGGATAACGGTCACTGTGGCTGTGGTTGCATCTACTGAACTAGACTGAGACACTAGACTAGACACTGTCTTTATAGGCATTTTCTCAAACTGGAAATAAAATATTTATCTAAGATTATGGATTTTTAACATTCATGAGTAAGATGTACAGTAGTAAGCAAAACGAAACAAAAAATGCTTAGAATATTTCACATCTAATGAATCTAGAGTTTCTCTTTTTGAATGAAATTACAAAAAAAAAAAACTTTCAGAGATATTCAAATTTCTTGAGATGTGCTGAGCTGCATTTTCACACTTTAGTTACACAAGTTAGATGAAAAATATAATAATAACCAAACTTGCTTGTTCGACTCCCGCTAGGTTAATCCATATTGGACACAGTGGTGGGGTTGCTCTGTTGGCCCAAGTTGAGTTGTTTTTAGTATGTATGAATATAAAAATAACCAGGGAAATTATACACCAAACATTTACAGTATAAATGAACAATGAATTCAATCCTTTTATTTGTAATAAGTTCTAATAAAATATAAATATCTAGTATGTATAGGTACAGTATTGCCCTCCTAGAATAGTGCGTTATTCATCAGTGACTTTACAAATAAAAAACAAAAAAAACAAAGAAGAATGTAGCAGTTATCCTCCGACTGATGTCATTATCACTATGTTTACATTAGATAATGTGGTACATGATGGGATTTTAAAAAGTGGTCTACAAAATGCCAGTCCCGGGAATTAGTGCCCTAAGTGGTGATTAGAGCATAGCTGAAGCATGTACAGTGTACCGAATTTCATGCATTGCATACATGTCCTTGAGTGTTTTGTGTGTGTGTGCGCGTGTGTGCATACTTTGAACTCAGCTCTTTGAAGAGAGTCTGTGTTGTTCCATGACCATCCAATGATGATGTCCTTTACTCATTCTCTCTGTATCTACCTGTCCATTTTTACATAATCCACTCTGATAAACAGAACACTCTGCAGTGGGGTTGCTAATAGAGCAGCTCATCATATTATTCATTCTGCTCTGAGCTACTTTGATTCACTGTTTATAAATAGAAGTATTAATTACACTAAACCCACTCGCTGGCTTCCTACACTTGTCTGCGTAACGTCACGCTCATATCTCTAACGCTAAAGAGGACCACGGAACGATTAATTAGACCACATTCTCCAAAGCTGAAAATGACAGAAACTGGGATTATTTCCAAATAGGATTGTGCAGGAGTGATCTATTGTGATATTCCATTTCATCAGGGCTAGTAGCTGAATATGAAAAAAGAAAAGGATTCCTTCATTGATACTTGTTAAATATGTTGGATTAATTAAGATGTCTTGTTTTTGCTATCCCCTTGCACAAACTTGTGTAAAAATTGCCTTCAAAAACAGAAAAACTAAAAAAATAAGGGTTAAACTTAAAAATAAGTTTTAAATGAGATTTAAACAAGCCTCCTTAATTAGATTTTCCCTTTAATGCGACCTCATACTGTATAAGAGAACCCCTGCCTTAATTTGTTGCTCAGCTCTGCAGTTATCCAGAGGACTGAATCGCAAGAGTAGCTCATTTATTGTACATAAACACCAAAATGGCATGTTCAGAGGAGGAGTGAAAAAGAGGGGGTTTAAGGTACAGTATGACCATATCGCATCATCTGAGGGTTTTTTCAGCTGGAGCATTAACAGACAAAATATGGGACCTTTAGATTAAAAATCTGTCTGAGGAGATTCTCAGTCGTCCAGGTGAGGAAGTTGAGTCATGTGAATTGGACTTCTTTCTTGTTCAGTAGATACGTTTCACTACTCATCCAAGTACTGTAGCTTCTTCAGTCTAAGGTAAGTTGGAAAGTTCCTTGTATTTAAGTCCCTAAATGGAAGAAGATCCTTTTAGATGCCCATAAAATATTTAGTCAATCACAGTCATCTGCCCCACTAGTATCCAGAAGTTGAAGTGAACAAGACGTGAGCGTTTTATTTCTTATTACACCCTTTCTTTAGAACTTGCTGACTATAATGAAGCATTATCACTGGAGACTCCTTCCATACTACTGTACTGTTAGCACTGTGGTCTCACACCTTCAGGGTCAAGGGTTTAAGTTTGTGTATTTGGAGCCTTCCACTTTTTGTGCATTACGCTTGCATGTTCTCCTCATTCTTGGTTGGTTTCCTCCAGGTACTTGGATTTCCTCCCACAGTCCTCCCACAAGCGGGGGAGGCAAATTGGCATTTCCAAAATTAGATGTGTGCATGATTGTGCTTTGTGATGGATTGGCACCCCATCCAGGATGGGTATCATTGTTGATCCAGACCTCCTGTGACCCTGTCCTGGTGGCTCAACGGTATCTTTCTCGCATATGCAAAGGCCTGGGTTTGTTTCCCAGCCAATGCCCCATACCCAACTAGTGGAGTTACTGGGCACCATTGGTGCAAATTCCAAGCCTGGTTAAAAGTGTGTGTGTTGGGAAAGCGATCGGTGTAAAAAAAAAAAAAACCTATGCCAAAATCAAATGTGGCGATCAAGATGATCTTCTTGGGCAACCCATAACGGGAAACCCCAGGTGAAAAAATAACATTGGCTTTAGGTAATTGGTTTAGATTATGTAGCTTAACCATCCATACCATGTAAATTAGATTACAAGTTAACTATCTGTCAAATGTACCTTACAGCACAGTAAAATGATTTTTGTCGCATTTGTCAGGGTCAGATAGGATACAGAGCCCCCAGAACAAATAAGGTTGACAACCTCACTCAAGTGCTGAACAATGGCAGCATTGGCGGTGCTGAGGCTTGAAGCCTTGACCTCCCAATCAGTAACCCTGAGCCTTAACAGTTTGATCCACCACTTATCCATGTTACTATGGAAACATATTAGAAACGGTGCACCTTGAAGGTGGTATAGACAAACACCTTCTAACCAATCGGAATTGAGAACTGAGCAGTGCTGTGTTATATATTATTTTCCATGTCCGGTTATAAATATAAAGTATAAAGCATATTTGTTGGATAAACCATACCCACACGGTTAGAGAAGCTGAATGAACAGATAAACAAAAATTATAGTAGATCCTTAAAAAATACTAAGGCAGGACGCTTCATGTAAACTATCCCCGGCGTGTACGCTCCCATGTAACTGCACACTATATTTACCGTACCTGATGAGATAATACTGTAGACGGCTGTTTGACTTGAATTGTCCAAATATCTTTTGTGTTGATTCTTTGTGAAGCCTAACAGCGCAGTGCATCTGCTGCCCGCTATAAAATTGTCCAGTGTGATTTACAGACCCACTTACTGTAAGACTAAATCTCCTGGCCAGGACTGTAGATGTGAATATACGGTGTGGTATTATCATTTTTGAGGCTTGTTTTTAGCACATTGTTTAATTTCGATGTATAAAAGTAAACACTTTTTCAGATTAATGAGTAATCTTCCGCGGTATGTTGAGTGCAGTATTGCGGCTTAACCTAAGAGCTCATAAACTATTAAAAACAAGCCACGTCAAACGTTTTCGAAATCGTGAGAAGGAGTTCATTTAATGTAGAAAGAATGCAACATTTGCACTTATACAGTAACTAAGTTCAATTTCTATCAATAGATGCTCCATGCACATGATAATATATTTACATGTTAGTAAGTTCTAGTAAACTTCTGTGAGTGCAACTGACATTTCAGGAATGGGGAGCGACCTATGAGAAAAACAAGAGTACTTTTCTTCTCTTCTCTTCTTCTTCTTTTTTTTTTTTTTACTGAAAGGCTGAATTAACATCTGCTGCGAGACACAGAAATGTCACAAAGGAAAAGGGAGGAGCCGAAGAGGTGGCGAGCTGCAACGACTTCATCATGTACTGTTGAGAAGGAGGGAGAAGGGAGAAACAGGAACAACAGGAAGCTGTCTCGAAGGAAGAAGGAAGAGGTCTTTCCCTTTGATGTCCTTACCAGGTTGAGGGAAAAGCGTGACCCTGAGACGAATATTTTCTGATCTAAATTTAACGCCTATTCGTGTCAAGCGGTCCCCTCCAGCTAGTGGGCGTCTGCAACGACATTTATGTTTACTGCCATCATCTGCTGTCAAGCAGCAGCTACTCGATGTTTCCACGACAACCGGTGATCATGGCTTGAGGGAGTTCAATGTGCAATTTGCATGTGCAGTCTCAACAGACACACAAACGCTGGCAAGCGCTACATATCTGAAAGCAAAATTTGCACCATCATGAAATAAAATAAAAAAGATTATCAGACAAAATATTATTCTGCTTTCTAAGAGAGAACGTTGAGACAGATTGTGCAAATTTACTGAATTAAACAAGATTTATGCACTGTATTGAATATGAATGAAGATGTTTCTATGGCTTTTACTGAGTCACTGATGGAATATAGAGGCAGCTGCATATATATATATATATATATATATATATATATATATATATATATATATATATATACCCTTGCAGGAGCGCCCCCTCAGCGCTAAACAAAAAGTCTACTGAGCAGCAGCTTTGTGCCATAACGTAGCACCACCATGTGCAAAATATTACAAGGGATACTGGATACAGAAAGAGGCCGAATACAATAAGAAAGCAATAACCGAACCCCAATGAATTAAATATGTGGCAACAGCTTCTATATTGATGCCATGCGATATACACACATCAATATCTCCACATGACTCATCACGCTCAGTGTTAATTAAATAGTAAAAGTTTTTTTATTTAAACCTAATCTATATCCCCTGTATCTCTAGAGTATGTACAATTATCGCATTCGTTTCCACACCTGTAGCTATACTGAAAAAAAAGGTCAGAAAGTGTGTTTACGCAAAACTCGTTTATAATGAAAGTCCGAGGCCATGTCCACACGTAGCCGAGTATTTTTAAAAACTTGATTTTTATACTTGTTTAGATATATATGTACACACACATATAATTTTGTCCAAATCACCTACGTGTTAAAAATATCTCTGTCCACAAGAAAACGCTAAATACCCTGTTAAGTGCTGTTAGAAGCACCCCTAATCAACAGGGGGCCAATCAGAAACCTAGACAAAAACGCCATTACCGGTGGCACCATGTAGAAGTCCGACCAGGTCTCGTCCAAAACCGGGACGGTCTGTGTCGTCGAAGTTTTGTATGTAGCACATTTAGGCATCTTTGTTCGTTAATGTCATGTGTAAGTAACTGCGCGTATGTATATCTACACGCGTAAAAAGTCCAGTCTGTACGCAAGTCCAAGAAACTGTCCATAAGTCCACCATTCCACAAAATAACCTCATAAACAAAGCTGACGTCAAAAGGAGACTAGCACAAAGACAAGGACATCATCGGCACACAAGGAGACGTTCCAACAATCCAAAATCTCCGTTCCCCCTGTCCACACTACACCACTGAAAACCACTGAGTTTTGGAAAATCTTCACTTTAGAAGGAGTTTTCAACAATCGAAATTGCGTTTGCGTGTGGATGAAAGGCCAAAACACAGAGAGAGAAAAATCGCTATTTGAAAAAATACCCAGCTACGTGTGGACATGGCCTATGGACAGCTGATGGTACTGTACGTCTATTAATGTTCACACTAAAGATAGATTCCTGTGATTTTCTCCCTAATTTAGTCATGGCCAATTCCCAGCTGATTGGCAGTTCTGCCTTATCAACAACTACCAACCAGAGAGGGCAAAGGCCATCATGTGCTTCCTCCGAGGCATGTTTTGTTTTTTTACTTAAATTGGTTTATAGCAGCATATAGTATTATGTTTCCTTTAAAGATGCTAGAAGTCGTCGCACCATCGTTGATGCTACAGTACCATGTGACCATGATTTTTTTTAATGTATATAGGGGTCAGAATTGTGCAATATCTGTAGAGTGACATATCTTTCTCTTCAGCCCAACGTAGGCAATATAATGAATTTAATTTTATATCACTTTAACCAAACATGATTGCGCATAAATATATATATATATGAAAGTAATGTATAATATAATGTCAAGTAGTTATCATTATGTTATACTTGACATTTCCGCAAAACCAGTAGCTTAAGGAGGTGAAAATAAACGAGCAACTGTCAGGATTCTTGTAGGAATATACTGTAAGTGTATAGTATTGTATCATTAGATGGATAAGATATAAGATATTTCTTTTTTTAAAATTTCTTTTATTTTTGTGAAGCTGCTTTGAGACAATGACCATTGTTAAAAGCGCTATATAAATAAAATGGAATTATAAGAGAAGAAGACCTTTGATTTCTGTTATGATAGTATATAAAGAAATTTTAGAGGTAAAAAGTGTTTTATTTTTATTATCCAAGTCACTAAAAATACAGCAGTAATTTACTAAACAAAATAAAAATTGTGACTAAAACTAAAGAGTAACTGCATTAAAATGAAGTGTACTCCATTATTATATTAAATTGTATTAGAACTCAAGTCTAGTTATTTACAGTATATCCCAAATTTTTTTTAAAGTACAGTATAGTGTGTTGTTACTCATGCATTTTTCACTCCTACACATACACTACAGACACTACAGACAGTATATAGAGATTAGGGTAAACATACTGTAATGAAGTGCTTATTTAACCCCATCTGCGTTATGCACTGTAGCTGCTTTAGCAAGTCCCGAAAATGCACATCTACTGTAAATTCAGTCGGGTCTGGAGGTTCCCTGATATCATTCGTCTTAATTATTAGTAAGTGACAAGGAAATGGCACTTTGTCAGTCACGCTAAGTGGCATGATGCAGGATGCGTGTCTCATTGCTCTATCAGGTACTCTAAGAGTCTTGAGCTGTTTTAGGTCTCCTGTATCACAGAGTTCAGCAAACAGGTCGAGGATAGTCTGGAGGTGATAACACAGACACGATCAGGATAGACTCAGACACACCAAGACAGTCAGACTTACAGTATGATTAGACTTGTGTAATGACTTCTGCTTGTTTATGAACTTGTATACGCTGTATGCACCGGACTAAAGAGGTTATCTTTCAGACAAATATAAAGCAGACCAGGTGGATGGATTGATGTCTCAATTTGAATTTAAATGGTGTTTTTACTTTATTCGTTGTTTGGGACTAAACAGCTGTATGGTCACATTTAAGTGAGCCTAATAAGAAAAAGGAGGACTTGGAGATTGGACTTTGGAGCAATGGAAAAAGGTCATGCAGTTTAGTTAATATCCCTCTTTAAATTTTTTTTTTTCGTGAAAACATAATAAGGCAAATACAACCACAGATGTATAACAACATATAACTTTTTTCCCACTGTGCCATTATTTATTTTATGTACCCAACACGAAGTATTCAATAGCTTGTAGATCCGCCTTTAGCAGCTAGAACATATTAATCATTTACTGTATGACTATCATTCTTCTTTACAGCACTGTTAAGTTAAGCCTTTATTTGTCAGATATACAGTACATCACTGCACAGTGAAATTCTTTCTTCGCATATTCCCAGCGTAACTGGGGTCAAGGCGACTCGTCAGCGCCCCTGAAGCAGACAGGGTCAAGGGCCTTGCTGAAGGGCCCAGCAATGGCAACCTGGAGGAGTTGGGGTTCGAACCATCAACCTTCCAATCGGTAACTCAATGCCTTAGGCCTCTGTGCTACAGTACCACTGCTTCAGTTCATTAAGGTTTTTGGGCATTCGCTACCAGTACTGTATGTACTGCTCTTTGAAATTCCCACCATGGCATTTCCGTTGGGTTGAGGTCTGGACTTTGACGAGGCCATTTCAAAACATGGATGCGTTTATTTTTCCGCCATTCTGATGCAGATTTACTGGTGTGCTTCAGATCATTGTCCCAGAGCATGACCCAATTCCAACCAAGCTTTAGCTGTTGGACAGATGGCCTCATATTTGCCTCTAGATTACTCTTGTATACAGAGGAGTTCATGGTCAACTTAATGACTGCAAAGTGCCAAGGTCCTGTGGCTGCAAAACAAGGCCAAATCATCACCATGCTTGACAGTGGGTATGAGGTATTCCTGCTGAAATGCCGTTTTTCACCAAACATGGTGCTGCACATTAAGGCCTGTGGTCTAGAATATTGTTCTTGGAGCTTCTTCAAGACCATTGCCAGTGTCTTTCTCTCTTCGCATTGTGTTAACACACACCTGAATGCTCCAGACTGGTAAACTCCAAAACATTTACTTTTATAGACACCAGCTGATGATCAATTAATCAAAGGTTGATGATTAGCAGCACCTGGATACAACTTCTCTTGTTAAATCCTGTACAAGCAGTAAGGGGTATTGTTTGTTTTTTTCTTTTATGAATAATGGCACGGTGAGAAAAAAAAAAGGTATGTTGTTGATGATGATTTTTATGTTATAACCCCAAAACACAATTCATTCAACTTTTGAATATGACTGTAGCTTCTAGTAAGTGCAAAATATAAACCACAACCACACAAAAAAGAAGCAAACTGGATAGCAGAAGGAGGTTTATAGCAATATGAGCCTAAATAAATCTACTCCTACACCCATTCAAGCTTTTTTTTTCATCAGCATCCATATAATTTCTTTTATATATGCTGTCGAATTTGCATATTATGAATATGAGTATGTTAATACTGAAAATGTGCTTAAAAGAAGCCAGTTTATTATTTATAGAAGAAATGAACACGAGTAACTTTGCATTTTTTAATTGCTGTTGATTTTTCTTTTGCATTTTTGTTTTTTTTTTGCTTGGAAGCCACCGTGGTGAAAAGAAGTCATTTGCAACGTCAAAATATCTTGATCTACGACTGAAAAAGACTCACAACATGTTGACTTGTCATGTCTCTTCTATGTCTTTTTCCGACTCAGAGCTGGGGAAAAAAACAACCTGTTAGTTCCGAACCAAACTGAAGCGACTGATGACAAACCACAACCAATCCCAGATACCCTCCGACAACACAGGAGCGTCAATTTCTCGACCGGCCCGTCGACGCGGCCAGTGATTAATGCAAAATCAAATGTGCCTCAACGAATTGTATGAAAATATGCCACAGCTGGGCCATATTACTGCAGACATTCAAAACAAGAAAACATGCCAGTGTGATTGGAAATGCCGTGTCTCTGAGTGGAGTGATGGATGAAACTACTACCATATGGAGCAGTAGGAGTCGAGATGAATTTCGCTGGACGGAAACAGTGGAGCTATAAAAATCAATGACACTATCGGGACTATCTCAGAGCGAGAGCAACGATCTGAAGTCAACTTACGCTTTTTAACATTTAAAGGTGATTAAAACGTGGTCTTCGTGTCATTGTAATAAAAAATGCATAGTTTCAAATGAAATACAGCTAAAACCAGCAGATCAGTGCAGTTTCATAACACACACCCACACTGTACATAAATGTAAATAAAGGGTCATATAACCAAATTATGGTGGTTAACCATATTAATCAGTGCAAATGTATAGAGAATAGAATGATGAAAAAAGACAACAACAGTGGAAAGCTTTCTGTATATAGACACCATTCTCTCCATTCAGAGTCTCACATACTGTATATACTATATAAACAAAAACGTACTGGTGAGGAGCCGGCGAGGCTGGAGAGCGCTAAAAAAATGGTCAAGTGATGCAAAATGGGTCTAGTCCAAAATGGCTTTTTTTTTTTCAAAATATAATTCATGTGCTTGCTTTGAAATTTTAATCAGTAAAGAAAGGTGTTTGGGGGAAAAAATCATATATAAATATACTGTAGTTCGACCTTGCTTTAGCTTTGATTATGGCATGCAATGTGGTGGACAATGTATGTATAAAAATTATTTCTTAAATCTCCCAAAAATGGCCTCTGATTGTCATGTGATCAACTTTGTTCAGAATCTGGAGTATGCTCACTCACTCTACCGCGAGACGATGTACACCCTGAATGCAGCGCCAATCCATCCTCACACCCTCATTCATACATTGTGGGCAATTTGGGAGGACCAATTAGGCTAATGTGCATGCCTTTGAACTATGGGAGGAAACCAGAGGAAACGGAGGAAACGCACCAAGCAAGGGTAGAACATCCATGCAAACTCTATGCACACAGACCCGAGAAGGGAATCGAACCAGGACCCTGAAGGTGCGAAGCGACAGTGCTAAGCACTAAGCCAACATGCCACCCTTTGAAGTATACCTCCTGTTAATTAACAAATAATAATATAGCGATAATATAATAATAAAAATAATGATAATATAACGTTCCCACTGATCATCCAGTGGGACTGCTAACTGCTCGGTTCGTCTCATGTCTCAGGGATCAAGGATCAGCAAGACTGATGACTGTGGTGGAGGTAGCAGAGATGAAGATGTTGAGGTTCTCTTTGGGAGTGACAAGCATGGATAGGATCAAGAATGATTTTATCAGAGGGACTACCCATGTTAGATGTTTTGGAGATAAAGTCAGAGAGGCCAGATTGAGGTGGTTTGGACATGTTCAGAGGAGAGATGG
>JAQQZT010000010.1:10960844-10973439 GCA_030068275.1 Clarias platycephalus
GTGTTCGTTTGCTCGCTTATGTGTGTGTGTGTGTGTGTGTGTGTGTGTGTGTGTGTGTGTGTGTGTGTGTGTGTGTGTGTGTGCCTCATCAACGATGTATCCCTACTAGTACCCTTCTTTTCCTGGGATAAGCTCCAGGACCCAGGTGACCGTACATAAGATAAGCGGGACAGATAATGATTGAAGTGATGGATGTCTAAGCGTCACAATAAATACCAGAACTCAGTGACTCGGAGTACTGTACACACACATTCATCCGCATGTAGTCCCATTTTATTTTAGCATTCCTAATTCCACATTTATATTCCAATCAGGATACTTCCATTAAAAAAAAAAATACTGTACAGTTATTTTTTCCAGTTATTCTTATTTCGCGAGTGATTAAGTTGATCGAAGTCTGAGTCATAATAGCTGAGAACGTTGGTTGAATTGGCAAGGAAATAAAATGGTCAGACACAAAATTAAGTCCTAATCTTGTCAAACAAGTCAAATTCTTTGGAAAACATATTTGCAATTCTTTCCCCCTACTGATAAAATAATTCAGCTTAAACGGTACTACGTTATCATGCCAAGAACAACCTACTGTACATAATACACGATGTTAATTAAAATACTTATTTAAAAAAAAAAAAAAAATCTAAACTCAAGACAAAACTCTCAAGATGTGGGTTAGTGGTTAGCGCTGTCGCCTTGCACCGCTGGGGTTTGCAGATTAGGATAACTGGTGTTCCCAAATTGCCCGTAGTGTGTGAATGAGCATGTGATTTGTGTGCGTGTCCTGCGATGGATTGGTCCAATGTCTAGCCCGTTTCTTGCCCGAAGCTTCCTGAGATAGGCTCCAGGCCCCCCGGTATAGAAGATGAATGTACAGTATAAATGAGCAAACCTCAAGGGTGTAGACAGAACGCTGATGCACTGATGAGAGACGTCAGATGAGAATGGCCAGACTGTCAGTTTAAGTTGACAGGAACGTTTTAATAACTCAAATGCACCAAATGTCAAACCTTAAGCTGGATGGTCTACAACGGCAGTTGGATTCCAGTTCTGCCAGCCAAGAACAAGAATCTAAGGCTACAGACCTGACAGCTGATTAATTGTACAACAGTTCCTGTTCCGATGAATCTGGACTCTTTTTATGTCTATTATGCAAATGGTTCTGTAGGTATCAACGGTATAAAACTATTGACCGAACCTGCCTTGTGTCAACAGTTCAGGCAGGTGGAAGGGGTATAATTATGTGTGCAATGTTTTCCTAGCACACACTGGAGCTCTTACACTCTTACAATTCCAAAATAACCCCAAACCGGTTCCATGAACATGAGCTTCATGTTCACCTTATCACCTCTGAGACGTAAAACAGGGAACAGGCGGTGAATGTGCATGATGTTCTGGGAACAACCTGCATTACACTTAGTATTCTGCCGTGTTTGTGGTGCCTGGAACAGGTAAGTGGTCATTCGCAGAAGGTAATAAAGGAGAAAAAAAACATGATATTTTGTTTGAGCAGGTAAAGCTCATAAAAAGCTGCTTTAACTACATATTTGGAGTTACAGGCCTGAGGGGCTTTTTGTACTATTCTATTACGGTGCATTTAAAAGGGGCTGTTTCAGAGGGTTTTTATTTATTTTTTTGCCAGTGCTGAGGTCGATAGACTTTTACATGAGAGTGCTGTGAAATTTAGTGTTCCTCATTAACGTGCCGGTGTACAAACGAGCACATGGACACATTTACAGTACTCGCGCTGCCACAAGTTACAATACAATCCTGTGTTATACACAGGGGGAGACGTTAATCTCTTAGGATGTTGATGCAAGTTTTAAAAGTCACCTGTTATGGTTTTCCCAGGAGACATGTCCTGGAAAATATATGGCATTTGACAGTGTTCTGTTTTTATATGGATGATTTTATACATTTATATTGCAGAACTATTACACAAGCTGTCCAAAACTGGTTGTTCCCATGACAACAAACACAACAAAAATTCTCATAATTCTCAGCGTACCTACTGTAAATGTACATCGGAACATAAAATTTCTCACAATAATGCTTGAATAAAAGCTTTAAGCCACACCCACAGGTTAGTGTACGCAACAGTATTCTATTCCATATATCTAAGAGTATGTATGCAATGCATAGAGAAGACAATCAATCAGTAACATAAAATACATTTCTGTTGTTTTTTAATGAAAATGTATTTATTGATGTATTTATTTATTAAATTATAGTATTCACACAAGGCTAGTGGCGTAGTGGTTAGCACTGAGGCCTCGCACCTCCAGTGTCATAGATGTGATTCCCGCCTCGAGTCTGTGTGAATGGAGTTTGCATGTTCTAATGTATCCTGTATTCAGGGTCTCAGGAGACTTAGGGCACTAGGCGGGGTACACCCTGGACAGGGTGCCAATCCATCGCAGGGCACACACTCATACACTTACACACACGCATTCACACACTACAGGTAATTTGAGAACGCCAACAAGCCTGTCTTTGGACTGTTGGAGAAAACCAGAGTACCCAAAGGAAACCCACCAAAACTACACTCATTTCAATTCAGTTCAATTTTATTCGTATAGCAATTTTAACAATGGCTATTGTCGCATAGCAGCTTTACAGAAATATTTTTTTTTTTAACGATATCCTGGTGTCAGGGAGATATTTCGAATATGCGGTAGGCTCCTGGAAGTTCCGGGAGAGGTGGGCAGAAAACAGGCTTTTTATTTTCAACAACAAAATTTAATTATAACTCTAAATCTAAAACATGCAATGTTTCAGGAAGGTTTTAGTCGCCAGCGGCTATCGGTGTTTTCTGGAAGGCCTTCAGGGTTTTTGTCTTTTTTTATTTTTATTTCCCTTGGAGATTAAAAGATCCTAAATTGAAAATAAAGTGAGCAAGCGTGCTTCGGTTCTGTTTAGTCTGTTCAGCTCTCTCTCTCTCTCTTACCTTCCCGTCTGTACACTCGGCTCAAACAAATCAGCTTCCCAAGCTTTTCATCTTGTAATCATTATCTAGCATTATCATTTTTCTGCTGTAACGACAGCAATAAATTTGAAAATGTATGATCTTCATTATATTGCGATTTCTTATTAATATGCCATTGACCATCCAGAGAAAAATACGAATGAGAGGAAGGTATTGCTCATTTGTTTTTCAGGAGCTAAAGATGAAGATTGACCATTATCCATCTAAAGATCATTTTATATGAATTAGCTCTTTATTTTTCTACACTACAGCAATCGACCTTTTTTAATGTAGTTTTAATTAAAAAATTTTTTTTTTTTTTTAAACAGAAGGAGACAAAAGACAGTAATCTCTTTTCTCGGGAATGGAACCTACTGTGTAATTTGTTGTAACACTATTATACAGTATTATGAGAGAAAGGCCAGAACAGCTATACAGATTATAGATGGGAAAAGACACATAATGATGAGACTAAATAATAGGGTTTGTTATTTGACAAAAAAAAGTGAATAAGCATGAGTGTGCTTCTGGAATCACAAACACACAGTTCTGTTAGTCTTCAGTCCACTGTTTCCTGTGATTATTGCTCTGCCATTACACTTAACGGCAATTGCCATGGGAACTGTACATGTTATGTTGTGTTGTCAAAGAGAACCCGGCTGGGAGGATATACAGCAGCTGACTAGCTCAGCACGCAGACACCAAGAAAGTCTTTTAAACCATTAAAGGCTTTGGATAGAACACTACAACAGAGTGTTACCCTAACAGACAGGGGTGCAAGTTGAATCACTTCACGAAGCTAGGTATTATCCATTGAAGAATCCTCTTTTTGTAAAAAAAAAAGGCTCCCACACCGATTCTCCAACAAGCACAAATGCACATACAATGGGGGTCCCAAAGTTTGAGACCACTAGCATTCCTGTTTGCCTCATTTTTTCACATTCAAGCCAATAATTTGCACTTGAGTAGAGAAAAAGCTAAACCTTTCGTACAAAGCGGTTAAAATGGTCAATATCACAAATGTCCCCACATTTCAGTAGGAACCTAGGAATAGTGTAAAATCTTCAAAAGGTCAAAAGGTATTGGACAATACCTCTTTATCATGTACACAAGGTCATGGGGGCTTGGAGCCTATCCCAGAACACTTACTGTGCCCTACACACTACAATTTGGGAACAGCAGATACCCTAATCTGGATGTCTCTGGACTATGGGAGGAATCCCACGAAGCACGGGAAGAACATACAAACTTCATGCACACAGACCCGAGGTGGGAATCGAACCAGGACCCTAGAGGTGCAAGGCCACAGTGCTACCCGCTACGTCACCATGCTGCCTACACTATCTCATTGGGTTTGAAATGAAGGAATAAATATGTGATTGAATTGTAGAAGTTTTTTTTTCTTTAATTCAACATATTTACTGTAGCAGAAATATTGCATTAACCATTTGGTGACCATTTTAGAACATCAAACAAAGCTTTATTGATATTTGTATCTTTTTAGTACTTCGAAAAGTGTTAATGACTGTCTTAAAGCTGTCATGGACATCACCAAATGTTTTCTCCCTTGAGCTGCATCATTGCCGTCACCTTCAGTTGCTGCACATTTGTGGGACTTTCTACCTTCAGTTTTGAAAAGATTCACTCCTTTTATAAACATTTCTTTGTCTTTTGGTGCTTACACAGTTCTTTGGGTCATTATGCACCTCTATTCAATCGGTCTTGAAGCATTTGACCTAATCTGGGCAGAAAGTAAAACTACTTCACACCTCATCAATACGCACCTGGGACCAGGTTGGTAGCCACAAATGCTCATGCCATAATATGGCCTCTACCATGTTTGCAGATATGAGCCATATGAGCCCTTTGGATGATGAGCCCTTCCTTACCTTCTCCACATTGTTCCCTTCCAATCTTACAGTTAGATTTGTTTTAGACTTAGGGAAGTATCTGTTATTGAGGGCTTGCGTCTTCTGGGAACTCTTGGAAGGTGGCTCTTGATTCTTGATTAATTATATACTTTGGCAAAAGCTTTGACTTTGCCAAAGATCTCATGGATATTGAGAGTTTCCATGAATAGCTATCAAATGCAAATTGAACTTACTTATGAAATAACTAAGAAACAGGCTAAACTCACCATTAAATTGCTTATAAGTCAGCTCTGCAATTGCGAACGGCCTGGAGCCTATCCCACACTACAGACAATTTAGGAACGCCAATTACCCTAATCTGCATGTCTTTGGATTGTGGGAAGAAACCGGAGTACACGGAGGAAACCCAGCAAACATGGGTAGGACATGCACACAGAGGCGGGAATCAAACCTGGCCACAAATCAAACCCAAACCCTGAAGGTGCAAGGCAACAGTGCTAACCACCAAGCCACCGTGCCACCTTGTCTGATGTTATTACAGACACTTAATCAACACCTTCTGACCAAGCATCAAGCATTCAACAGCACTGTGGTTTAAAGACATTTAAAAACCATAACCAACTCTATCTATTTGTATTTTAACTTGTAACTCTAATTAACAAAACATTTTACCAGCAAGCTTCTAAAAACTTAATGGCACTGTACAAAAATACATTATAGAGATGGCATTGAAACTAAAGTATAAAACCAACCTGCAAATGCTTTCACCATACTACATGTACTGTAGCTAAACGGTTCATAAATTTTTTGGGGGGGTAAATTAACCAGCTATAGAGCCCCCAATTAATCTAGGCCATAGCCTGCTAAGTCAGTTCTAATTGCGCGTTCATTCACAAGTTTAGCATGCAGATCACTACCAGATCTTTAATTATCTGTCTAAATGAATTCTTGAAACTCTCTGTCATCTGCAGCAGTGGGGTCAATAGACTTGAGTCTGTGCCCAGGATTACATTCACACTGCATTTACATTCATACAGTACCATTGTGCAGACACCCTTATCCAATGAACTTACACTACATTTATCTCATTTTTATACACCTAAACAGTTGAAGGTTAAGGATCTTGTTCAAGGACCCGGCCGTTGCAGAGTGGCAGTGCTGGGATTTGAAATCATGATCTCCTGATCAGAGGATCAAAACAACTCTGCAATAAAGTGGTGCAAAGATACACATTCAATAATTTAGAAGTGGGACCACCCACAGGCAGCTGAAATGCATCCATCGAAGCAAGATGAATGAGAACATCAAAGATATTTGGTGCATCTGGGCTGCATGGGAGGGATGCAAGAAAAAAAAAAGCCATTACTCAATTTAAAAGGGTCCATCTGGAATCCTGTTTGAAGTTTGCACAATGACACCTGAAGGATCCTACAGCACAGAAAGCAGAAAGGTTTTGCGGTGCAGGACATTTGGCGGTGGAAGCACAATGCTGTGGAGAGATTTCCCATTTGCAGGGACTGGAGACCTAGTCTCTAGATATGTACAGTACAGTTCCATCAAATTTTCTGCTAAGTCTATAAATGCAAAGACCAAATAAATCCTAACCCATATGAGCAAAGACCAAGACGGAGATTAGATGAAAAAAAGATTGAAGACAATATTAGTATTAGAAAATCATTAACATATGTTTAGATGTTGTCTTTTTTTTCTTCATTTTTTTTCTTCTAATAAATAAATTGTGTAGCTTCCTGCCTTTCTACATCAATGGAAACATCCAAAGTATTAACCTCTGAGAGACCTCTTTGGCCCTGACTCCATACGCTAATAGAGTGATATATCAGAGTATCTCGTTAAAGCCTCTACCCATCAATCCTCCCTCTGTCATCCCTTCATTCGAAAATAATGACTTCATGATAATGAAGGCCGCAATTATCATCACGTCTGCCAGCGGGACGATGTTCAGAATCAGACGTCCTGCTAATACATTATTCAGCACGGCTTCACAAATCAGCAATGTGGTCTTCAAATGTGCTAATAAAAACTCCCATGTATTTTTAAAGAATCAGTTAAAACACGTGACCATCTAGTTGATTTCTACAAGACAGACTGAAAATCATTTGTTTTTAATTCATTTGTTTTAAATTATCATCAAGAACAGTTCTTACAGGATTTTCGTTGTCTTTCAGTATTGTTTCAACTTAGTAGATACAGTATACTGTATATTATGGATGAGCACTTTAAAATAGCCAGCCTGCATACCTGCATGTTTTTAGAAGATGGGGAGGACATATGAGATCGTACAGTATAGAGGCAGAAACCCAAGATCAGGAACAAACCATAGGGATCCTGGATCAACGCAACAGGTTCAGTTCTACATGTAACTCAACAGTCTATAGTTAACACTCATACAGTAATTATTCAGGAGTCCTGGTCAGGACAGTGATGGTTGTGAGGCAATACACCTCACAAGTCTATCACGGGGCATTGTGCATTCACTCACTACACATCTAAGAACGTAACCAATTCATCTTTATGCTTGTTTTTCAGGGGAGGTGGGATGAAACTGGGAAACATAAAAAGCAGCCTGTGTAGACAAAAGACGAAATGACACTGTTCAGGATTGAATCAGCTGTCCATTGCTTCAGCATTAAGTACAGATGTAAATGACTAAAGTATGGTTATGTTTAACAAAGCATTCTAGAATGCAGCAGAACACCACCTCAACTCATTACCTCATCAGCACGAAGTATTGAAATGTGTCATGTTGTCACTCTGTCGCTCTTGTTAGCACATTTGCATGTGCACTTAATGTTGTCTCTTTGTATAGGACTTGGATAGTTTTCTGTTCATTTAAAAATGTCAATCTGTCTTGTCTCAGATAGATAGCTAACTAAGAAACCCAATTAACTGACTAGTTAGCTTATCCCTGGAGACTCATGAGGTGGGGTGCCAATCCATACATACTATACATACAGTACACACATTCACATGCTTTCACACACTTCGGGTTATTTGGGAATGCCAGGCACCAATGCCATTGGTGGAGACACCAATCAGCATACACTGCATGTGTTTGGACGGCGGGACGAAACTGAAGGAGGAAACCCATTAAGCATGGGAAAAATCCACATACACAGACCAAACCTGGAGCTTTGAAGCCACTGAGCCGTCTGAACCAGATCAATCGCTCACTCACTTACTTACTCATCCTCTATACCCAATTACTTAATCTGCATGTTTTTAGATTGTAGGAGGAAAACGGGGCACGCGGAGGAAACCCACCAAGCACAGGGAGAACGTGCACACACACCGAGGCAGGAATCGTACCATTGCTAACTACTATCCCACCGTGCAGCAGGACATAAAGAAAAAAATCATAGAATAGACCAGACTATGAATATTTTTTTTGCAATGTGATTCCAAAATGAATAAAGTATGACATCATTGCATTGCCTCCTGTGGCACATGGTAATGTGGGCACATGCAACCTTTGTCCCATTTGCCCCCCAGTGCGAGCGCTGTCCTTCAGCACCACAGGATTAACATAATCCACAAAGCATATGCAACAAGTTGCCAAGGTGAGGGAGTTAAGAAGCAGAGAAATGAAATAAATTAGTGCACTTAGGATATATATAAATAATTTATAAAAAAAAAAAAACAGCACCATCTGTGAGATCTTTGAGATATTAAGGATAATGCACTCATACCAAAAAAATAAATAAAAAAAAGAACAGAAGTCAGACATAATATATAGAAACATATATACTGTGGACTCGCATGAAACTAAAGACAGTCTAAGGAGATGTGATAACTAAGCACAAAGTCACTGACCTTTATGAGAGTTGTGAAGTCTGTGAAATCTGTTGTGATGTCCTCTCTGGAGCGGGGGGATACCGGACACGCTGTTTCCCATGACTGACAGGTGGGGGAAGAAAAAAAAAAAAAAAAAGCAAGCTTCAGATCGTCAAGAAATTAAGCGCTAGATGTGCAGTCCAGTAGTTTACGTCCTTCAGCAGTGTGGAGGAAACGAGCCGGTCCGGAAGCGCGCGATTAGCGGAGTGTCGGAGGCGCGCTGGACTCCACAGCCGAGCGCGCGCACTGAAGTCACGAAAGCTCGGTCATGAGAAGTGGAAAGAAAAAAGAAGAAGAAGAAGAAGAAAAAAACGGCTGTTTCGCGAGATTTTCCTCCCGATCTGATGATGATGTCTGCTCGTCTCCAAGCGAGTCTAAATGGGATTGGACACGTGTCAGGAAAAATCCACTATAGGAGAGTCTCTACACACACACACACACACACACACACTGGAGAATTACTGTAATAGGATATGATGATTATATGTTAGTGAAGATTATTTACAAATAGTATTGCATATGAACCAGTATATAGTGTCAAAAATCTCTCTCTCTCTCTCTCTCTCTCTCTCTCTCTCTCTCTCTCTATTGTTGTTTGTTTCTTTGTTTGTTTAGAATTTAATATAACAAATACAATATTAAAGTTATTATTTAAATGTGCACATTGATGTTCTTGGTATTTAAACTTTTTCTTTTCTTTTTTCTTTTTAATAAAAATACTTCTTAGTTTGGTTTAGTGGTTAGCACTGTCGTCTCGCACCTCCAGGGTCACGGGTTCGAGTCCTGCCTCAGATCTGTGTGCCTGGAGTTTGCATGTTCTCCATGTGTTTAGTGGGTTTCGTCCGGAGTCCTCCCACAGTCCAAAGACATGCAGATCAGACTAAATCCCATACTGCCCATATTATGTGAATGAGCATATGTGTGTGTATGCCCTGCGATGATTTGGCTCCCAATCCAGGGTGTACCCTCATATTATCCTAAGTCTCCAGGCATACTGTAGGTCCCCCCCCCCACCGCCGACCCTGCCTATAGGATAAAGCGGTTTATATACAGTATGATGTGTAAGTGTGGCTGAACTTTCCAGCAACCAAGCACATTGTTATTAATCTTCAACTGTCAAACACTTCAGAAGAGAACACGCACCACCACTTTAATAGAAACACCTAGACAGTTATCCAATTAGCAAATCACATGGCAGCAGGTGCAGGTCAAAATCTTTACAGTAGGTGATGGTTGCATCAAACAAGTGATTAGGGAGAAGTGTGTTCTATGTGACTTGTTGGTGTCAGAGGGTTCTCTAAAGTTTGCAATCATGTAAACAACAAGAAAAGCATTAAATGAATAAATGAATCTATAACTATTTCAGATTTCTGCTGTGCCTCAACATGCATCGTTACTCTTTTGTGTGGCAATTCATGTATCGCCCCGCGTTGACTTTAAAATAATAATAATTATTATACGTTTTTATATATAGGTTCCTCTATAATCCCATGTGGTGTGTGCTCTAAACTATACTCCCAAAATGAAAAAATTTTAATTAAATATATAACAAGTATACACTATCAGCAAGTTTATATATTTATAAATATAAATCGGTTTCCTGTTTAGATTATACCTATGATATGCATACATTCATAGCTTATATTTAATGTGTTTTACTTCTCACAATTCATTCAATTTTATATTTTATCTTATTTATTTTTTATATTATTCTTTATTTCATAGCAATATTTTGTGACTTGTCTTTAATATATGCTGTTATAATACACTAATTTCCCTTTGTGATCAATAAAACATTTTTTTTGTCTTAGCTTATTATCTAGTGAGTGACAGTTCTGTGGGCAAAAACAACTTGATGAGACAGACCAGAGGAAAATATTGAAACTTGTTTGAGTTGACAGGAAGGCTATATAGTACCTGAAATAACCACTCTTTACAACCTTGATGAGCAGAAAAAGGACAAGATCAGGCTTTATGTCTGTCAGGCAAGAACAATCTGAGGCTACAGTCTCAACTGAAACAAGACAGATAATGACTGGACTTGTTGTTTAGTTGAACAGTGAGTGCTCAAACAGAAGTTTTAATTTTACTGTGTACTTTTTAAAGTAAAGATTAACTTTTTATTTTTTATTTTTTACACTTTTTACGTTGTTATTATCTTGCTGTAAAACTACAATATGAATGTTGTACATGTTTTGCAGTACTAATATTTTAGTCACTAATATTGCCACATACAGTACTGTAAATTATCATCCACTATCTAGAAACCAACTAAGGACCATGAAAGCCAATGGCGATTATACTTATTGCCATTTTACCACCGTGGTAGGACCCCTATTCAAGCTGTAAACCATATACATTTCATATATATATATATTTATTATTATTATTATTATTATTATTATTATTATTATTTTTATCTGTTACCTTAATAACAGCATTTTCCCACCCAGCTTCAGCTAATCTTGAAGGGATTCTAACAATACTGTAATAAGTCATTACTTTTTATTTAGTTTTCCATCCTCTGTGCATTTGGAAGCAGGAGTGCATTACAGAAACAGGCCAACTCATACTGTTCTGGTTGTCTTATTGAGCTTGAGACTGGTTGAGGGCTGGTGTTCATTTGACCAATGATTTGTGTAAAGCTGCCACCTAGTGTAAAGATCAACAACAAAAAAAACAAAATAACACAACTAATGGAACTTGAGTTTGTATCATTGGTTTTTGATGCTTTATGGAGCAGGTTTTGGTGTTGAGGAGAGGGAGTAATGATGTCTGCAGTAGACAATCGTTGTTAGTGATGATTCCTGTTCTTATTCTGATAATAATAATAGCTAATAATAATAGCTAATAATAATAATAATAATAATAATAATACACTTTGCATTATGTTGAAAGGTTTAATTAGGAAATTAAAATCTAAAATTATGCAATGCATTGCAAAAGAGAGTGTGCAGAAGAGCGTATAAGGAACTGGGGATTGTAGTGTGTAGGGCTTAGGGATTAGGGCAGGATTCCGGACTGAACCCCGCAGGAAGGGGCGGTGATTTCACGCAGTTGCATGGCAACAGGAGACGCGTTTCACAAACATCGAACGAGCAAAAGACTGACAGCTTTACTTTATGTTGTAGAACTGTGTAGTTGTGTAAAATGCCTAAAGCTCTCATGTGAGAGACGAATCTGAGTTTCGGGACAGACGCTGAACACCTGCACAATGGAGGTAAGATAAGAAAACTTGTAGAGAAGTAGAGAAGTGTTACCCGGGCACTCCGCGCTCCCTGACCGCTCACACACACTCCTACTGATCCACACACACACACTCACACACACTTACACTAAACTCAGAACTGTTTAAGATTCCTGTGTGTGAAGGATGTGATCTTGGATTTATCAAAGGTAAGAAAGTAAAGCATGCAGGGTTTGCTTTAAACTGCTTTGAAGTCACAAATGTGTAACTTACAGTAATTATTTATTACAAAAATATATTTTTTTATTTTAAAAAACGCAGAGGAGCCGAGATAATTCAGCATTAAATCTGTATACAGGTTATCTAAAATACAGTCAGATAAACTGATGTGAAATTGAAATGATTGGTACAGTGAATTACATTTCTCAGTAAAAATTTAATATACATCTTCCAAAAATTTATACAAATGTATACACACTTCAGGAAAAGAAAAACTTGCATAAATATTTTAATATTAAATTTATTGCTATACAAATATACAGTCATACACAGTACGATATCAGGGGCGGACTGGGACCAAAAAGTGACCCTGGACTTCCAGGCCCACAGCAGCCCACATCATAATACATTGGCTCATTAATGTAGAAATAATTTTTTAACACCAGTTACTAGTATAAAAATATAACACAATACAGAAATCAATGCTATTTAAACATATTATTTGAA
>JAQQZT010000010.1:10988183-11001687 GCA_030068275.1 Clarias platycephalus
AGCCTGGCCGGGGAATCGAACCCTGACCCTGGAGGTGCAAGGCGACAGTGCTAACCACTACACCACCGCGCCGCCTTATATTAATGAGTGTGAAAACAAAATATAATAATAATAAAAAAAAAAAAAAAAAATGTGTAGATATCATACTGCGGATTCCTGTTGTTCCAGTTTACATTGGTACATTTATTAAAATCCATAGGGGCATTGTTGCATTTTGGGCAGAGCACAAAGGAGTGTGTGTACAATCTTATTGTAAAGTCTAGCACTTAGGGTTGAATATCCCTGACGTCTTTTTTTTTTTTTTTCCTGTCATAGCTATTGAGAAATAAATGCCCCCCCCCCCCCCCACACACACACACACATACACACACACACACCTTGTATGTTAAACATCCCTGTTTTTAAAACTAACTGGTGTTCTATAATTGTCCATCTATTGTCCATTGGAAAAAAAAAAATGTATGGCAAAAAAAAAAAAGTGGAGTATTTAGAACTATTAACCCCTTTCGCCTTTGTTTGAAGTGAAGGAAAAAATAAAAGTGCACAGCACAAAAACCTCTCAAGGAGATATTAATATTTAATTCGTACCTAATTCATCCTGTGTGAAATCCTTACTGTAGTTGCTTAATACAGTGAAAGCTGTAATGTACCACAAGGAGGCACTGCACAAACACATTCAACAACACGCAAGCATGAGCGAGCTGCATTCCTCTGCGCAGCCTCTCTATATGGAAATGTTATGCAATTATGGCTTTTTCATAGTTATACCAGGCTCGGCTCTGTCACCCAGCCGTACGGAGAGAAGTGTATGACATAATAAGAATGGGGTGTGGGGGTGGGGGGGGGGGATCATGTGGAGACGTACTGTATAAGTGCAGATGATGAGAGCCAGCGGTTTATGCTTCTAAACATGATCTGACGTTCTTACTTTCAGAAAGTACTTATCTCACTACAAGACATTTTCCTTAACGCATATGCTGCCTGTTATAGATTCTTAAATCTGATTGGTTAGAAGGTGTTGATTTTTTTTGTACATATGCAACATAAGGCTTATTAAGGGGGAAAGAAACCAGAGCGAGGTCGAATTCTTGATTAATATGGTCCGGAGTTGTGCATTACTTTTATATAACCACGCAGCTCAGACAGAATTCCCAGCTGTAACATCCACATTATGTTTGTATTAGGTGCCTTATTCACGTTATTGTTTCTATAGTAACAGGGACTTACAGTATACCGTGGGCGCTTCACATAACCTATGTGGAGTCTCATCTCTGAAAGGAGTCTCCATAGGTTAGTGCTTTGTAATGGCACAGACAGAGGAGGTTGCACTTTTTAACCAGCGTTTCAGTCTCAGGACTGCTGTATTTCTTTAGTCTGATCCACTTTCAAGAGAGAAACTAGAAGAGGATGTTGAGGGAACAACTGTTTATAACTACTGTAGTATGTACTGTGTGAGAACAAGAGCTGTGGATGTTTCGCAACATTATGGGGCACATGTTATGCATAAGGCACTTTTTGATCACTTTTAATCGAGATTAAAATCTAGATCCTTTTATGAATATCAAATAATTCCCACCTGCTAGGATGTCGATGGAGGGTAAAGAAGAAACAAAAGAAAGGGAAGAATTTGCATAACCTCTCCTCTGCCTCGACTATTGGTCCCCTTTATAGGGAGGTCCAGTCTCCTGTGTTCTGATTTGCTAGAAAAAAAAACAATTCATTCATTCATTCATTCATTCATTCATTCATCGCATTCATTCATCGCATATACCGCTTATTCTGTACAGGGCCTATCCCAGGAGACACACACACACCTACACACACACACACACACACACACCCCCACACACACACACACACACACACACACACACACTACGGGCAATTTGTGCACTCCATTTAGTCGAATCTGCTTGTCTTTGGACTGTGGGATGAAACCGGAGAACCCGGAGGAAACTCACTGAAACCTGCAGACTCCATGGTGGAAATTGAACCCTCGACCCTGGAGGTGGAAGGTGACAATGCTAACCACTACGCCACCATGTGGCCTGGCTAAAAAAAAATGCACTTAGCTTATTTGCATTTAAAGCAAATTCAATGAATAAGCACAGTTGGAACAGGAGATCCTTTGAAGTTCAGAAATGCCAGAATGCATAACTTGAGGGCTGTTTAACACACACACTTTGGAAATCTCTAAGATTTATGCAATTAACTTGGTAACAAAATTAAGTAGTATAAGTCATAAAATAAGTATAATTTGGCATCCTTTAAACAGTGAAGATTTGCAATTTGTTGCTTGAATGTTTTTACAAATATATAGTTTTTGGCATGCTAAGATGAATAACACAACATCACATCATCATGGATTATTTCTGTACGGTATCATGGTCTTTTTACAGAACTAACCTGTTTCATAGTTTGAAACATGTTTCCACAACATTGAATGCAGTATTGTGAAAAAGTCTCGAGACATCTGTCCTTTCTTAATGTTACATTTAAATTAAACCTTTTTTTAAAATTCTTCCATGAAATGAATACAATTGGAACAATAAAGAATTTTTTTTTAACCCATTAAACTGAATGTTTATCATAAAGTATGCAATATAAACACAAAAACACTTTTAATTCATTGAGGATTAATAGAAAAACACAATTTAAAAATAAATCGTGTTACAGTTGAAGCCAAGTCGAGTAGCGGCGCCTCCATTAGCTATTTAATTTATATTAATATTGCAGACACAACAGCTAAAAGATTCTCAGTAAACAGAAATTATAGACGAAGCCTCTCAATTAAGCATGTGACACATGATCATGAAAAAAAGCAAAGTAAAGATTTTCAATCGTTAACAATTAATATGATGATTAAATCTGGGATTTATTTACATGTACGGCCAGGCTGGTACACTGTCTGTCACAACAGAGTTAACGTTCATGATAATTCACCATCCGTTTAGTGTTCTGTCTCGTCATTTTGATGATGATGATGATGATTATTATTATGAATATTATAGATGTAAGAGAGAAGAGCTGGGTAAGAGAACGAGGGAAGGAAAAGGAACAGAATACAAGGGAAAAAGGAAAAGGTGATGTGTTACGGTGTGGCGGGATGAAGCCAAAAAACTAACCAGGCACCATGGTTGGTCCAAACATCATTTAATATGCAGAGATAGTAATTATCCGCTAAAACACTTTCATAAAATTGATATTCGTTTTGCGTTTATACTTTCATAAAGTAATAATGATTCAAACTGAGATGAAATGACTTTTTTTCCCTCATTTGTTCTTTCAATCTAAAACAAAGGAAAACCATCTGCTGCAATTTGGACAACAATAAATTATTACTACAGGGCGTCCCATATGTAACACTGTTTAGTAAAATGCAACTTTAGTTAGAAATAATTATGCATGTAACTGCTTACTTATGCTCATTTCCCCCCATGTGTGGAGACTTTTGGGACATGTACCATCATATTAACTTATCATATTAATATCATCATTTTAATATAATAATATTTTGTTATATAATTTAATAATAATAATAATAATAATAATAATAATAATAATGAGCCTATCCCAGCAGATCTCGGCATGAGGCAGAGTACATGCCCTGGGTGGATGCTAATTTATTACAAGGCACACACGCACACACACACAATTTGGGAATACTAGTTAGTCTAACCTGCATGTCTTTGGACTGCGGGAGGAAACTTGAGAACCTGAAGGAAACCCACCATGCACAGGGAGAACATGCAAACTCCATGCATACACACACACATACACACACACACACACACACACAAGGCAGGAATCGTACCCTTGTAATCACTACGCCACCATGTCATCTTTATAATAATAATCATCATCATCATCATCATCAGCATCAATTTCTAAAAGACAATGGAGCTCTAAAACTTACTTGTTTACGTGTGTGTGTGTGTAGATGGAGAGAGAGGAGGTGAGTCAGATGAAGCAGGAGATTTCTAAGCTTACTAAGATAAGGGAGGCCACTCAGAAGAAGCTTCGCCTGATGGAGGACCAGAAGCTGGAGGTGGAACAGCAGAGAGAGACACTGAAGAACCAGATCACAGGCTTAGAGAAAGGCATGGCTGACACACACACACACACACACACACACACACACACACACACACACACACACACACACACACACACACACACACACCCCCACACACATATAACTTATGACTTATTCCCTTGGTCAGAACTTCTGAGCAGCACCGTGCCTCTCACACTACCTCAGACTCCCCCAGTCTCTCCGGGTCTGGGTCGGCATTTTCTCTTTTTTCTCGCTCTCTGTTTTCCCTTTCTGTTGAATATTTCCTCTTTGTTCTTTTCTCATTCCATCTTCTCATCTCTCTATGTTTTTCTTTCTCCTTTCTTTTCTCTTCTTGCGGTTCTCAGTTTCTGTCCCCACTTATTATTTCACTATTTTCTTCGGATTCTTCCTCCCTGTAGCTTTCATTCGGTGTTGCCTTTATTTCTCCTAATGTATTTTCTTTCCTCCTTATTTTCCTTTTTTTTTTTTTTTTTTTTTTACATTTTGACCTCATGCTCATCTGTTTCTCTTTCATCCACTAACTGTGGTTTCGTCTCCATGTCCATGTCTGTCTTTCATCCTTCCTTTGTCTCTTTTTTTGCTCTCTCTCTAATGCCTCGTTCCTGTTTGGACTTTCTTTAGATTTCTCATTTTTCACTTAATTTTCTCTCCTTTTCTTTTATTTCTTACTGTATGTCTTTTCTCAAAACTTTCTTTAATACTCTCCCATATTTCTTGTTTTTTTTATTTCTTATGAATTATTTTTCCTTATCCTGTTTCTCATTACTCAATTTCTCTCTTTTTTTGTCTATATCTTTTTTCACCTGCTTCCTCCATTACATCCTATGTTGTTTAAAAAAAAAAAAAAAAAAAATTCTTCTCCAGATTCTCTTGTACCTTACTGTTTCTTTTCCCTCGCCATAGTTTCTTCCCTCCTGTTCATCATACCTTAACATTTTCCCTTTATTTCTCTTTCTGTCTTTGCTTCTCTCATTTAACTTGCCCTATCTATGCATCTCTACCTGTTTCTTTTTCTGCATGCCGTTTTTTTTAAATTCATCCAAGTCCATACAGTGACTATACAGCTAGATCAGAGGGCAGATCATATTTACATATTCTGTCTGATATTCTTTCAAACCATCACCTGGCATATTGTTCTTCGCCATATAGGAATCATTATTATCATTATCATTCCCTCTCTCTCTCTCTCTCTCTCTACATTTTCTCTCCCTGAGCTGTAGAGAATTGCATTGATTAGATGATAGTCTGTTGTTCTTCTCTAGGCCTTCACCTCTCTGCCACGGCTCCCACTTGTTTGTTTTGCTTCGTTGCTCTTGTTTCTCCTCCCTTGAACCTTCTCTATTTTCACTTTATTTTCAGTCAATCTCTGAGATATATTGTGATTCTGTTTTGTGTATGCTCTCGTACACTCCTGTAAATTGTCCCCCGGAGGGACTCATCAATGCTGCTAGGAATCGAGAGGCATGCACTTCTGAGAAGAAGAAAAATTGGGGAAAAACAGCTTTGAAGAGCTAATTTTTAAAGAAATTGCACTCATTATATTTACATTGGCCATAAATATAAGCCATTGCAAAACAGCCCAAGTTTGGATTGAAGCGGTTAGATGTAAAGTGTCACTTACTTTTAGTATTTGTGCTTCTGCCCTCGGTAAGGTGGTGAGACAGTAACGTATAATATATAACACTGGAGCTCAGAGCAAGAGAGAGAGAATATCACAGAAATATATGTTGGACAATAATGCTTAGGTGTGCCACATTATTATCCGTCTAGCTCAGTCTCTCTCTGTGCAGACGCACACTAAAGACTGTAATGATTCCTTATTGATACTTCTAACCTTTTATTCTTCACACCGATACAGTGGAACCTCGGCCTATGAATGCTCCGCCTTAAGAATTTTCTCCTTGAGACCTGAAATCTTGCAAGAAATTTGCCTCGGCATACAAAGCATTTTTGCCGAATAAAACGAGCGAACTTGCATTTTGTGCAATATTTAGCGAAGTATCAAGGGTATCAAGAATGTTACAAGTGCGGTAGCAAGAAGAAAAGGGAGCCACTTTCAGTTTTTTTTTTTTAAAAGCAGGCGGTGCCAAGAGGAATCATAAATAAAGGTTAAGTTCCGTTTATCATCCAGTTATTTATTCATATTTCACTTCATTTACATGTCATTTCTACATGATTGTTTTTATAAGCAAAATCTATGATTACAGTGTTGGTAATATTTTTGGGTGGCTGGAATGCATTATCCGCATTTACATTATTCCTTATGGGAAAAAATTGTTGTCGCAAAAATTGAAGCACACCTTTGTCTAGAATGTGTTTGTATACCGTAGCATTGTTAGGTTTATAGGAAGAGTGTCGGAATTGTATAAGGTTTTAAGATGAGTGAACCCTAACCTTAACCCAGGCACCTTTTCTATACTTTCAATCTTAAAGTCAAAAAATGATGAAAAGCTGTACGTCCATAGAGCCTTAACACCAACGGTTTATAACTCACTTACTCCTCATCTATACCACTTTCTCCTGTATACAGGGTCGTGGGGGGCCTGGAGCCTACGAGGCAGGGTACACACTCATTCACACACTATAGGCAATTTGGCAACATCAGTTAGTCTAATCTGCATGTCTTTGGCCTGTGGGAGGAAACCGGAGTACCAGGAGGAAACCCACCAAGCTCTACGCACACAGAGTCGGGAATTGAACCCGGCCGGGATTCGAGCCCGGATCCTGGAGGTGCAAGGTGATAGCACTAACCGTGCTGCCCGGTTCCTATTTGACGTCAGTTAGTCAAATCTTTCTCACAGTAGGCTATATACAGTGCGTAGTATTTACCTTTCTGCGCATAGAAAGCACTTTGGAAATACTTCCAATTACACTAGGGCATCATGAACATAATAATACATTAGAAAATAATAACCTTTTCAATAACAAATGGCATTTCACCTCTGATTGCTTTATTATTTCCACTTTATTTTCAATCATAACTGTTTTCCTTTTCCTTAATGCATCACCAGCACTTGCATCAGATTTATGCTTTGAAGGCATGGTTACCAGATTAAGAGAACATTTAAGCCAAATACAAAGTTACAACTTCAACACTGTGTGAACATGTTCTGACTAATAATGGCAGATGCTCAAGATAATGAACCACTTAAGCTGTGCAATGTTTTCATCTAGTGAGTGAGTTTGTTATTACAAACCATTGTATTTAATTCCAAATTTTAATATAACAGGTTTTATGACAGTCTGATTTATCTATAAGTTGGACACAAAGCTTTTAGGACAGTTTTTATTTATTTATTTATTTATTTTTACAAATGTGACTTGGTTACCTTGTATTCAAACCCTCATGCACTCCTTAATCCATACCACTGTATTAACTTTTGGATGCTCTTATCCCATCGCCCATTGCGTCACATCACACTCTGACATTGCTAATTATAATGGTTGACATTAATAATGTATTAATAATGAATTCCAACATTCAGTGAGAAATTATTCCATTCCATTCCATATAAATGGCCATGTCTGAACATTTTACTGAACATTTTAGGTCATCTTGTTTAAAATAATTACGAGGGGTCGTTCAAGTCAAACCGGGTCTTTTCTCATGAATCAGGGTGCAAAAAACAGATTGACTTTTTCAACAGAAGACTTTAAGTACAGTACAGTGATGAGAGTCATCACTGAATCGCTGAATCTTAAAAGAAAAGGCCGTACATCCATGAATGATAAGGCCAGCCATAATGCCTCCTCACCTACTGCAGTCATTCCCATGAACATTCAGCATGGAGTTCCTGGGAGGCCAGTATTTTAGACATGAAGCTGGCAGTGATCCAGCATACTGAAATAATGTTTAACCTTTTATCCAGCCTCTAGTGAAACATTTGGATAAGTGTGTTATTGTAACAGGGGACTATATAGACGAGTAAAAGTGGTTATTAGTCATAACTGGGATCTGTTATTCTGCCGAATCAAAAGTCCCAGTTTGACTTGAACACCCCAGGATTTCTAAGTAAAATAGCAAGTAAAAGTAAACAAAAGTTGTTTTGTCTCTTCCAACAAACCTTTTTTTTTAAGTCTGTAGTTCTGCTTTAATGATATCGGCTGCACATGCATAAACACACCATTTACAGTACAAGAATATATATGTCTATATTTTAAGCTGCCCTTTATGGTAGGGCATTAAAACAACTTTAGCCTTTTTAAGACGCTAAATAATTTTAAAGCAAATAAAATAAAAATATATATATGGTCGGACAAAACTTACTCCTGCCCACAGGCGATCATTTGAAGTGGCTGGATTTGAGAAGGTCTTCTTTACATACATTTATTGCAGCCTGCAGCCTTGTGTATAAGCCTTGTGATCTGATATTAAAACGTGTTATTCATACATCCATACAAAGGCAAAATTTTGATCTGAGTTAAATATGTATTCAGGAATTATTGCCTAAATAATGCACTGGGTTTTTTTTAGACTTACATAACTACAGACCCACAGGCTACTCAGACAGTTACACACTCATCATGTATGCCAATATTAAGTAGATAGTTTATCTTCTATGACAATACATGTATATATTTGACTAATGGACTAGATGAGTTGTAAGAGCAGCATAAGTGCTTGTTCAGTTTATATATCAAATAATCCAAACCACTGCCATTATTTTTTGCATTGGATAAAACATCAACATCAATTGAAATAGTAATGAAGTGATGAGTCAAGTGATCTTCTATAAGCAGCCAGATAATAAGTAGTGAAGCCATATTGTTAAATTGGTTATTCCATCCATCCATTCTTCTAGGAACCTCCACAAGGGACTGTGGAGGCCAATGGGTTTTACAACTGTGGTAGGCCCTCCAGTCAACATTCACACATAGACTCACACACTACGGGCAATCTGAGAACGCCAGTTAGCCTAATCATTTTGGACTATTGGAAGAAATCAGAGTACCTGGAGGAAACCCACCAAGCACAGGGAGAACATGTAAACTCCATGAATCGAACCGAAACGTACCACTGAGCGACCAATGCGCATTCTCATTCCTACTATGCAGTACATCTCCGAAACATTTCTCTATACTATGAATAAATAAAGCAAGCTGTGGACTTATACAATCTTCTTTATTTACTTATTCACACATCTTTTATAAGACGCCCGCCATCATGATGTGAACTCTCCCAACACCGTTTCTCAGAATGAATCAATCACAAGTTGATCGAGGCCATCACGCCACAAGATAACTTACAGTAGACACAGTTTCACATCACACTTTATTTTTGCACATTGATATAAAGTGAAAATATTTTCAGCGGATATGTCATAAAGGTATTCTCAACTGATCTCCTTATGACATTGTGAATACAATTGATCACTCTGATTACATTTGGGGGGGGATCAGCAAATTGCATTGGTAATGGAACCAGAGTATAGCACATTATAGTAACAAATCTATACTCCTTTATTTTGTTTTTCATTGCGATTTTATTTTTCTGCCAAGTAATCCATACTGTAACCAAGTATCCATGATGAATGTAATTGCCGTTCTTGCCATGGTAGCAAAAGTACTAAAAATGGACAAATGGGCATAATGGGTTGTGACAGAAGAAGTGCAGTTTCATAATTGGTCAAATGTAAAGTAGACTATATAACTAGAACCAGCTTTTTCCTTTCCTAACATCCTAAAGGGTATTTTACTTCAAACCAATCCTGATAACAAAACACTCTATTGTTATATACATACTGTGCATACATACATAATGCCTAGTATTGTGTAGGTCCCCTTTGTACCACCTGGGCAGCTCTGACCTCTTGGGACATGACTTCACAAGATCGCCAGGGGTGTGCTGTGGTGTCTCGCACTGGGATATTAGCGTCAGATCCTGTCCAGGTGCTACTGGTTACAGGATGTGGATGTGTTGTGGAAAGTGTGTGACTTTTGTGTTGCATTGGGATTTCTGTGGAATCATGCGCATTGGTGAGCCTTGGGTTCCCATTACGCCGTCAGCAGTTTACTGGAATATATAGTTAATAATCAGTGTTAAAGTGTTAAGGTTTTGTGGTGTTAATGTAATAGCTGATCAGTGTAGTGGTGCAAAATACTTTTAATGGGAAACTTATTTAACCTTTTTCACACTGTCTTCTGTACCACCTGATAACATTTGGGTAGAAATACATTGGTTGGAAATATTAAATTATAACAACATAATGTGATAATTATTACCATATAATAACCTTCATAGGACTTTTCCCAACATTATATAAAGAATAAAGAACAACCAGGGTATGACAGCTTTGGGCTTTGATTGGTACATTCCTGGCACCACACTGTCTGATGAATTTTTATTTAATAATTTTTTTAAATTTTGACTTTCCTTGTTTCAGTGTTTCGGATGGCTAATAAACAAAAACCCAGCTGAAGCTGTACTATTTTTTCAAAAGTTTCATCTCCAACAGTGCAGCAAATTACTGAATAATGGCACTGATTTTGTTTTGTGGCTTTGTTCTCCAGTCTATTTTTGTGATTTCTGCTCTCTTTTTTTTTTAACCACACCTGACTCAACTCCAAAATTGCTTAACGAGATGAGTCAATGCATTAAAGCAAGAAAAACACACACACAGCAAAAAATGTGTAGTGCATGTGTGTAAATAAGTCTGCCATAAGCCAAAATTCCTTCCAAAAGAAGATCAAACACTCAAGCCTATCCCAGATGGGGACATTCTAATAATCTATGTCAGTTAAGACGATTTAATTGTCCAAGTCTCTCCAATAAAGGACGGCTGACATCGTATATTAAAAGTTTAGTCTTTTTCTTTTTTAATTTTGTTCTTTTTTTGTGGATAGTGATGTTAATTTCAGGCTTGGTTTTGATTTGCTTGCATGAACTGCAGGCATTTGTACCAAATGATGGATGAAGCTTCAGCCAGCTTCTCATCGTAATCAGGGCTTTCCATCGTGATGCATGTTGTCATTTTAATCAGAGTTGCCACAAGTGATTGATGCGACAGGCTGTGGCAGTTAGACCAGCAATGTGATTGGTTAGGGAGGGGAGGACTGGGTGGAGTTGTTGGCAGAGCAGACGGAACAAGTAATGGATATTTTGCATAACAGGAAAGAGAGAACAGGAGAGAGAGGAATGGAGCAAGAGAGCATGGTTCTTTCTATTCTTTTAATTTTCTCAGAAAGACTGAAATACTTTTCAAGGCTCTCATTTTTCGTCCAGTTCCTGTACCTGAACAGTTTCATATGAATTAGTTGTTTGTTAAACCACAAAGTGACCTATGAATTAATCAAGCATAAAAAACATCTAACTCAAGGCATGAACCAGAGAGAAACAGGTGCAGATGATGACAGATGAACAGGCCAGTCATTAGTGTACTGGTGATGCAGAATGCTGAGTGGTTGGAACAGACAAGAGGGGAAATGAGGTTGCTGCTGAGGTTGTTACATAAACAACCAATTAAATATATATATATTTTTTTTATCTGTTGGCACTTTGCAGTCTGTCACAGTAAAACATTTGTTCTAATATCTTTAATTTATTCTACATCATTACTATAAATAAACCTTAATATGAAGAATTGACGGGTGGCTTAAGACTTTTGCTTAGCACTGTAGCATCACGTCTAAGATAAGACATTTTCCTTCTGCCAGTGTACTTCTTGTTGATTGTTTCAAAAATGTGCTGGATCTAATCTAAGTTTTAATTTAAAGCAATGTGGGTTGAAGCTGTACTCATAAATAAAACAAAATGTGCATTGATTCATTTGATATTACAAATATTAATGTTATCTTTGGATCTATGTCGATAACTCTAAATAGTTGGTAATGTAAAATTGGATTTACTCTACTAACCCTCAATGCAACCACAGCGGGGCACAATCCAGTGTCTTCTTCTGCCAGTTCCAAGTCTGAATAAATGCAGAGGGTTGTGGGAGGAAGGGCATCTGATGTAAAACATTTGTCAAATCAATCATGCGAATCATTAACATGACTTCTATACTGGATTAGTTTTGGCTCGGGTTAACAATGACCACCACTGTTGACCTATACGGTGCCTATGGGAATTGGGCAACTGTTGGTCGAAGAAGGAGACGAGTAAGGCGAGTTCATAGGCAGAGAGAGAAGAGGAACGGCAAGCGTTTAGGAGTGACAGTAGGGACTTTGAAGGTTGGAACTATAATACGGATGGCAAAAGAGTTGGTTGACATGATGTAGAGAAGGAAGGTGGATATACTGTGTGTCCAGGAGACTAGGTGGAAGGTAGCAAGGCCAGAAGCTAAGAAACAGGGTTCAAGTTGTTTTACTATGGTGTGGATAGGAAAGTAAATGGAGTAGGAGTTATTCTGAAAGAGGAGTTTGTAAGGAATGAGGTGAAAAGAGCATCAGATAGGGTGATGAGTCTGAAGCTGGGAATTGAAAGTGTGATGTGAAATGTTGTTAGTGGTTATGCCAATCAGGTAGGATGCGAATTAGAAGAGAAGGAGAGATTCTGGTGTGATTTAGATGAAGTGATGCAGAGCATCCCCAGAGGTGAGAGAGTGGTGATTGGTAATGGATTTTAATGGACATGTTGGGGAAGGGAACAGAGGTGATTAGAATGTGATGGGATGGTTTGGTCTTTAGGACAGTAACAGAGAAGGACAGAGAACATACTGTAGGGTGACAGAGAAAAGCAAAGGCAGAAGCTTGTGTCGACGTTGTAATCTGTGCCTGCAAAGTACTTTTAGGGGAGAGTGTAGCCAGACAACACAGGATGGCGGTGTATAAAATGACCTTGCTGGTGAGGAAGGTGAAGAGGACAATGGCAGAGCAGAGGACAAAATGGTGAAATCAGCTAAGGTGATCAGGGAGTCAGGTAGGAGGGTACTTGGTTGTATCATCAGGAAAGAGAAAAGTGGACAAGGAGACTTGGTGGTGGAACAAGGAAGTCCACGAGTGTATACAGAGAAAGAGGTTAGCTAAGAAGAAGTAGGGCATTTAGAGGACTGGAGAGAGTAGACAATAGTACAGGGAGATGCAGGTACAGGTTGGCAAGGCAAAGAGATAGAGATGGGAAGGATGTGCAGCAGGTTAGAGTGATCAAAAATAGGGATGGAAATGTACTGACAGATGCCAGGAGAGTAATGGCAAGAGTGGAAAGGCATTTGGTCCTGATGACATACCTGTAGAGGTATGGAAGTGCTTAGGAGAGGTGGCAGTAAAGTTACTGATTAGTCCGTTAAACAAGATCTTGGAGAGTGAGAGGATTCCAGAGGAATGGAGGAGAAGTGTATTAGTGCCAAACTTTTTAGAACAAGGGAGATGTGCAAAGCTGGGGCAACTTCAGAGGAATAAAGCTGATGAGAATTACAATGAAGCTTTGGGAAAGAGTAGTGGAAGCTAGGTTAAGGGCAGAGGTGAGCATTTGTGAGCAGCAATATGGTT
>JAQQZT010000010.1:11008710-11021791 GCA_030068275.1 Clarias platycephalus
AGGTGACATTTATGTTCAGTATTTCGTTTCTATTTAGAAAGATGGGAATTAATTCCTGCTTACCTTTTCCACACGCCTGCCAAACGTTTGTCTTCTCAACAAACTGTGTTCTCTTCTCGCGATATCTTCTCGCGATGTTTGCTTTGATATTTCCGGTTTTCATAGTGGCAAGATCTCTTTGCTTTATCTCAACATGATTGAATCTAATACATGTTAAGTTGTTGAATTTCATGCAAATACAACATAATTTATTCATGTACATCTTGGAAACATGAAATTATTATGTACAAAACACATATTACATTTTAGTACATGTAACGGGTAGCCAACTTCCTTTTTTTCAGTGCATGCGGCATTGTCACATGGAAAAGACAAATGAATATAAAATGTATTTTAACCTAATCCGAATTCAACAAGCATAAAAAAAAACTAATAAAATATTTTAGAAATATTAGGTAAATCCTATAAAATATTATTCTAAACTAGCATTTTAAAATAAATATAAAATTATTTTAATAAAGGCTAAAAAGAATAATTAATTGTAATTTGGAAATTTAGTGTGATATTTATTTATTTATATATTTATTTTAAGTACAGTACACATTATTATTTCTAACTTAATTTGTTACTGTTTAGTCATGAAACCTTTGCTTGGGACTAATTGACTAAGTACTAAAAATATATTTATGTACACATGCTAAAAAAAAAAAAAAGACCCATAGCAAATAGATCACACTTAAACACTACAGACTAAATACTAAAATTAATGCACAAAATAATGACTTGTTGAGGGACAAAAATTGGTTAAATTGGTTTAATTGTTTAAATTGGTTTAATTGGTTAAATACTCTAACATCTTATATTAATGTACATAATATACATTACATTTTAATCACATATAAAACATTGTCCTGATACAATTTTGTTTCAGTTGCACATGAAATTGGTATTTCTACAGAGTTTTTAATCCTCAATTGAAAAGAATTTCATAAACAAATCCAACAATGCAGCTATATGTAAGCAGAAAGTATAGCATGCTCAGAAACAATAATATCAAGTTATCACATTGCAAATTCTCTATACTCTTCCACCTCTGAGCTGTGATTTGCTCTATTAACATAGTTATGAAAATGAAGTGCAATTCACAATCGAGTAGCTTCCTGCGCCGCTGATCTCCAGAATATTGCGGTATTATTGTGGATATGGAGATGAGTGGCCATTCATATTTAATTGGATTGAAAAACGCTGCCTTCTTCCACACACACACACACACACATACATGCAAAATACACACATTGTCATGCAGACTTAGCTTCTGAAATTGGCTGTACATCTGAGTCTACAGCTCTTCATCTGCTTTTCTCTAATGTATTTTAGATGAAAATATGTCCTTCCCTCTAACCAAGTGACCACTTCTTGCTGATCTTTTAAAATGACAAATCACAAAAAAAAGCAGCTTCTTTCATTTTAGCAAGGCAGCATTTTACATATAGGCATGATTTGTTTGTGCTTAGAATATGATCAAGGCAGCCAACGCCACTGAGAAGCAGTTAAACTTGGCGAAGCTCCATGAGCAGACGAAGAAGACGCTGGATCAGGAAATTCTCAACTATCGAGACGAGGCACAGAAGCAGCGCAAGATCATTTTTCAGCTGGAAAAAGAGCGAGATCGCTACATCAACGAAGCCAGTGACCTCACTCAGAAGGTAACACACACAAATACACATTCACATACAGACCCAGGATTGAGCAAAGCCATACGTTCACATCCACATCCACACAGATGTCTAGTCCCAAACCCCACCTTAATGACTTAGTCACTGCTTAGCAACTGTTGCTATCCACCATGACATCAGTGAAGCTTTCAGCCCATTAGAAGCCATTGTCTCCTTCCCAAAGACACATTTTTAATTAAACCTGCCACCCATTATGAGTTTTTTTCCTACCCATTTTCAAAGGAAAAGCTAACAAAAACAAACAACCTGTTTTTTCTTTTTGATTTGCATCTCACCCACAGCTGAACACAAATACCAAACTGTTCTAATTCAAAGACAGGCCAGAATATATAAACATAATTCAAACGTCCTTTAGGTGGTCAAATGAGCAAATTTGACTGTGCAACTTGTTAAATCAGCTGGATTGACTAGACTATGTATTGTGTTGAATAATGATGCAGTTTGTAACGATGCAGCCAAAGTCAGCTGGCATGCTTCATGTTAGCGGGCACATTTCAAATAGTTTTGATGTTTTGTGCATGATGAATAGAAAGAACTTTATTGTCAGTAAAATATGTACAAAGTAGAAGCGATTGGGAATGACAGCAACCTAGCCACGAAGTGCTAGGCCATGTAAAATCACAGTGCGGGATCAGTGGATGCTGGTACGTATAGTGCAGAGAGGTCACCAACTTTCTGAAGTTTCAATAGCTACAGATCTCCAAACTTCCTGTGGCCTTCAGATTAGCTCAAGAACAGTGCGTAGAGAGCATCATGGAATGGGTTTCCATGGCCGAGCAGTTGCATCCAAGCTTTACATCACCAAGCATCAGATGATGTGGTGTAAAGCACGCCGCCACTGGACTCCAGAGCATTGGAGACGTGTTCTCTGGAATGATAAATTACGCCTCTCTGTCTGGCAATCTGATGGACGAGTCTGGGTTTGGCGCTTGCCAGGAGAATGGTACTTGTTTGACTGCGTTGTGCCAATTGTAAAGTGTGGTGGAGTGGGGGATTATGCTGTGGGGTTGTTTTTCAGTCGTTGGACTCAGACCCTTAGTTCCATTGAAAGGAACTATTAATGCTTCAGGATAGCAAGACATTTTGGACAGTTTCATGCTCCCAACTTTGTAGAAACAGTTTGGTCATGGCCCCTTGCTGTTCCAACATGACTGCGCACCAGGGCGCAAAGCAAAGTCCATAAAGACATGGATGGACGAGTTTGGTGTGGAAGACCTTGACTAGCCTGCACAGAATCCTGACCTCAACCCAATAGAACACTTTTAGGATGAATTAGAGCGGAGACTGCGAGCCAGGCCTTCTTGTTCATCATCAGTGTCTGACCTCACAAACGCGCTTCTGGAAGAATGGTCAAAAATTCCCATAAACACACTCCTAGACCTTGTGGCGAGACTTCCTAGAAGAGTTAAAGCTGTTATAGCTGCAAAGGGTGAGCCATCATCATATTAAACGCTATGGATTATGAACTGGATGTTACTCAAGCTCATATGCATGTCATATTAGCGAATACTTTTAGCAATATAGTAGTATAAATATAAAACAGTTAAGAGATATATTACAGGTACAGTAATATTGTGTCAGTGCTTTAACTGGTATAGTTGCGGAGGGTGATGGTTGATAATCATTATCATTGCTGAAGCAAAACCTAGCAGTTTTAAACTGCGTAAACATTGCAGTGATTGCTGGATTGTTCTTGTAAGGCTAATGTAAAGTACTTGTATACAGTAGTTGCCCTATCAAATAGACAAAAACAGTCTATCCTAGTGCAATTACTGTTACCATTACACGCAACTCATTTTGATTTGCATTAATTGAAACCATTAAATGTACATTTTGCAACATTTTTGAAGGGTGTATGCATATAAATGCACAAATAAATGCATGCAAACACACACACAGACACACACATACTGTACTGTTCCACCATGTGGAAATGACTACATTCTCTTGCACAGCATTGTCTTATGCCACAGTAAAGGCCATGAAAGTTGTATAATGAATCAGACATAGGCATGATCAGTTACTTGTAAAAAGGCTTGCTGCAACAGATTATCCTGGCATTATAAAGTCCTAATAGGTAATGCTAATGAATGTTAAATGTCTCACACCTCGCCATGGCTGCTCAGAGACACGTTTTTCAGTGTTACCGTTTAGACAGTATTACAGAATTTTTATTGGAGCTTTCATGAAGGGTAAAGAAAAAATAAATAAATAAACTGAGTTCATGGAACAAATTTCCACTTTATTTATTGCCTCATCCTTTTGCAGCATAAAAAGATGAAAACAAGAAATTAATGTTTAAAAACTAAAAAGAGGTTAATATTAATGTGCTTATTTTAGTATGTTATTTCTGAATAGTAACTATTTACAGGGGCTTGTATAATTGAAGCTTCTGCTTAATAATAAATGGATGAAGAAAAAAAATGGTATTAAGGAGCATTTTTAACTGTCAACAAGTTTATTTTTTTGTCATTTAATCTACTTCATCCCTGTCCCGATGCAAACATCTAGTTAAATATTTTAATGTAAAAAGCTACAAATATCTAAAGGTTTTTTTTTTATCAATAACCATGAAACATGGCAAACCATCTGGTAAACAGGTTCTGAATTACAGCTAAGAATAACAAGGTGAAAAAGATTTTTTTTAATGAAAGTAACACAACACTCTACCAGCTGGAAGACAAACATTAAAATTTATTTATATAGTAAAAAAGCCAGAACATATTTTACCAGCTGGTAGAGTTTGCACAGCCTGGAAGCAAGCAGGTAGCTGATCAGATTAAAATGGATTTTCCTGCAAGGTTAATTCAATTCAATTCAATTTTATTTGTATAGCGCTTTTAACAACTGTAATTGTCGCAAAGCAGCTTTACACAATCAAAATAATTTTTTAAGGTAGTATGGAATGTGAATGTGTATGAATCAAAATGGTCAGATAGTCCCTGGTGAGCAAGCTGAGGGCGACAGTGGCTAGGAAAAACTTCCTGAGATGGCAATAGGAAGAAACCTTGAAAGGAACCGGTCTCAACAGGGAACCCATCCTCATTTGGGTGAAACAAAAAGCAGGAATTGATCTGCATTCATACAGTACTGTGTGTTATGTGGCAGGCAGTATAACAGTTGATGTTAATTGATGTTAATATGGAGTCTTGGTAGCTGTTGGAGGCTCAGGTAGACTTCCAGTCCTGAACTATCCAGCGACTGCAGCCAAGTCAAGTCCAAGGTTAAGAAAATAATGGTTATGCAACTCATAGTCCCAGCTTCACATCATCCAGTGATCATCCACAGAGGAACCGTACTGTACTGTATATCAGCCGTTCAACAACACAAATATTAATTTATATCTTGATGTAATGACAATAAAAAATAAAAACAGACATAAGCCAATGTTCATTTGATTTACTAACATTTCTAGCCAGATTTCCATGTTTCGTTCAACATAGGGTTAAATGTTTACTGCTTCAAATATTTATCACCATTTGCTAAATTACACCATTTCATTTCATCTTATTTAATTTCATATACTGTACATTATCACAAGATTTACAATTCCTTTTTTTAAAGTGATGTTAAATAAACTTTTTTTTTTAATACCGAAGGCATTTGTTTTTGACTAAAATAAGCATAAATTCTGTTTTATTTAGAGCAGTGGGAAATTATTACTGCCAAATAAATCCTATTCCTACTTCGTCTGATCCTGTTGTTTGGTTGCCACAAAGGGTAATCTGATCTGCTTATTTGATTTGGCACACATTTTAAACTGAATGCCCTTCCTGATGCAACCTTCCTTATTTTAATTCAGGCTTGGGACCAGGACTGAGAGAGCCCTGATTTTCAGGGGTTCCCTACCCTGGTATCAAAGCCCAGTCTCGCCCGAGGTGGAGACAGGTGGAAATGTATACACTACACTATAAGAAGGATGTGTTAAAGGAAATGTTCGAAACAGTGAACAAAACTTGACTTGCTTTGGAAATGCACAGATTGAATCAGTTATAAGGTAAATTAACAATGCCACAAAGACAGACAGAAAAAAGGGGTTGTCAGTCCTCAGTCAAATTTCCCGATCAACTTCATCTATTAAAAAAAGACAGATTTTCACAAATTCTTCTTCACTTTCTCAGCTCTTGCGTGGGGAACAAGCTCACCATCTGCAGAGTGCCTTTGTGTCATCGCCTAGAACAGACAGTAAACACTCCATAATCCCCCTTTTCTCCGTTCCCAATCTTTACAATACGACTTACAAGAGAAATCGTTCTGTACATTGTAGATACTCTGTCAGCACTGTGTGTGTATGTGAGAGAGAGATAGAGACAGAGAGAGAGAGAATTTTAATCTGTTTCTCCTTACAGTCTTGCTATTTCATTTTCTTCGGCCAGTCTCAATAAATCACCATAGAAATAGAAATACATTTAAACATTCAAACTAATGATATGTAAATGAAACCAGTTATTATTCATTTTGTGTGTTCAGATGCATAATCCTGACTGAGTCATTATCTAGTCAGATGAGAGAAACAATACTTGGATGTTGTACAATCATGGTCCTCTAAAGAGTTGGGATCGACAGCAAGCACTAATAGAGGTCCATTGGGGCAGCATGATCCCTACCCCTAAGAGAAGGACGGGTAATGGAAGGGTTTCCAAGGACATGGCTTTGAAAAGATATTGGTATAGTTAAAATCTGAATTATATAAATGCATTGCTGTAAATGAAGATGGTTAGGAAGTGGATCTGTGATATACAGTATACAGAAGCCTTAATCTATATGACCAAACATATGGTGACACCTGACCATCACACCTTCATGTGGCTCAAAGATGGAAGCCACAAAGACAGAAGCCACTGAACACTTTTGGGATGATATGCAATGCTGTGCCCTAGGCATCCTTGTTGCAACATCAGTATCTGGCCTCAGTAATGCTTATGTGGCTGAATGAGCAAATCCCCACAGCCACACTCCGAAATCTAGTGGAAAGTGTTCCCGGAAGACTGGAACGTATTATAGCAGCAAAGTGTGACTCAGGAATGTGATGTTCAACACGCAGGAATGCCTAGTGCGGTCTGGAGTATACATTCCTTTTGGTCTTATTGTGTATATCGCAGCAGCTAAGAAAGGCAAGCGGTGATTTTTGAGTGGATAATGTCTGTACAGTACATCACAAATGACTGTGCATTACAGTGACTTTGAAAAGGCTGAGAAAAAAATGTCTCACACGTCATATGGCTGAATTTTTTGGACTACTTTCAGGTCATCTGCATGTTATGGAAATTTTTGCTGAAAGCTGGCAAACACATGCAAAGATATACTTCTCGAAGTATGGACTCCTGTCTGGATCCAGATGGCACGGCATGTTTCCTTCCTTGGGAAAAAAAATTGTGATGTTTATCAATGACTTGCTAGTTTTGTGGTCTATTTGGAGATTGTTACGATTATTCTGGCCCGAGATTAAAGCTAAATTTAAAAGTTTCCCTATTTGACATAGTTGTCATGGCAACATCATCAGCCAGCAAGCATTTGGTGTTTAACGTCACAGAGTTCAACGGTTGGCTAACAGACGCCCAGTCAAAATTAGCAAATTACCTAACGGCTAACATAACTGCACGTTCTGTCCTGGGGACATGGAAAAACGAGACTTCACCGTCTTCTGCCAGTGTACATTATGTCCCCAATGCAGTGAGGATGTCACCGTCCAAATATGAAAAAATGGTCAGTTATCCATCTAGTGACCACACCATTTTGTGCCTAGATTTAAACTGCTGTGTATTTTGACTGTGGTGTATATGGGTCGCATCTTTTGCTGGAAACAAAATGCTGCATGTGCATTGCCGGTCATGTGACAAGAACTGACCAATCAGCTTCACTCTTTTTGCCGTAATGGATCATCTGGTGAAATTCTTTGTGTTTTTCTCATGCTTGAAGGATGGGAAGCACCACAGCAGACCCCAAGGGATCACAAGCTTGAAAAAGAAAGCGAAAGCGGAACAGCTTGCACTTTCCACATGTTTTTAGACGTGAGAAGTGAATGTCCCCTTAGGCCATAAAATTTTTTTTTTGTTTACTTTAAAATAATTTTTATTATTACAGTGCCTTGTTGTTTTGTCCTTTAAGGCCAGTTTAGTTAATTGCTTTATTTGGGCAAAAAACAAACAAACAAAAAAAAAAACCACTTTGCTTATGTAGTTTAGTGAATTTTAGTATAAATGCAATTTTTTTTATCTTGTAGTTACTTTTTTTTCTAAAACACCCGTAAACTTTTTAATGTTGAAAGTTGGGGCTGTTTAGGGTCGCAAGCAACAATTTTGCACTAACTTGGAACGTATTTTGAATCTTTCTGACTCTTAATCATTTGTTAAAGTTGCTTTAAGGTTAGAGTTACGTTGGTTTAAGCATCTGATTTCAGACAAACAGTGGCATTTTTTGTCCACTAGATTTAAACATATTTTGTCTCAGACTGCACTAAATGCAAATGTACATTGGTTGTTAAAGTTATAGACAAGTTTAATAAAAGTCGTTTTTTTATCACCAATTGTTCTGGAATAGAAATATTTTTTTTTACAGTATATATAGTCTGAGAACCACTGTGTTAAACCATGGATGACTGTTTATTGTGTATCCTGAATACTGTATATTACAGGGTTACTGTAAAAATTCACTACATACTGTAGTAACCTAAAAAGCAAGTCAAATGTAAAAGCCTCACAATTTTTTTTGTTATTTTCTGTCACTGTTAACATCATCAAAATATCTTGTAGCAGTGCTGCTCATTATGGTTTCTCCTTCTGTAAAACCCACTTTTTCTTCACTTTCACCACTTTGGAAGATATTGTAGTCATACCCTGGATAAAGGCCGATAATTGAGAGGATATGCTACTTCCTGCATACTGTAGGCAACAACGTAGGGGTAACACATTTAAACCCTCCTGCTTTTCAGCTCTTCTACAGGGAGTCTGCTAACCTTTCAGCTTGCTAATTTGCCACAGAACACCCAAGGGCCCACAGAACCAGGCCTGAAGTGTTGTAAAACCATTTCTTTTAGCTAATGAGGACGCCTCACTTCCAGTTTCCTCCCCTCTGAACCAAGCTTTTAAAAATGTAGGACACATTTTACCAATGCCAAAAGAGAGTTGAAAAGGCAGACGTGATGGTCGATAAGTCAATAAGACTTTCAGCATGCTTCAACAAGAAGCACTACAATTACTTTTTTAACTACTGTTCTGTAATTCTTTTAGAAAAAAAAATAAAAGCCTCGGTAGAGGCTATGGGGTCAGTTTCTGAGTAGGGTTTTTTTTGTCCCCCTCAGCAATAAGGTAATTAAGAAGAATTAACAGTTAGCAGAAGCGGCCATCCGACCCAGACCTCTTTTGCAATTTTTGAAATAACAGTTCTTCTAAATTTGACTTGCTCCAGGACTCAATTTTGTCTATTAAGTAATGACCTGACTTTATGACACTTCCCATTTATTTTAGAAAAAATGCTGGTAATAGCCTTCATGCAAAAGCCAGTCAAATAGCTTTAAGCCCGATTTAACCATTTGGGAAACAGCAAAACCATAGTGAAATTTTAAACCCCAGGCCATTTACAAACAGCACTTTTTTTTTTTTATATGTGCACGTTTTTATTAGTATAGGTTAATTTTGACTTGAAGCAGAATAAAAAGGCTAGAGATTCCAGGTCTCAGACACAAGATGTGAACAAGACTTACCATTTATGTGCATTTAGTTAAAAAAAATACAAAAAAAGATAAAAGGCTAGCACATAGTGATGGTTAAGCATTAATTAAATATAAAAACACAATCATATAATAATAATAATAATAATAATAATCATGCCGGTTATTAATTAATTAATTAATTTATTTATTTATTTATTTAATAATAGTATTATTATTAATAATAATACTACTACTACTAATAATATTTTATATGAATATACTTCAGAGTAATTAATTAGGATGTTATGGATAGCGTGATCATGAATAAAGCGTGAATAATAATAATAATAATAATTATTATTTTATTATTATTATTATCATTATTATTATTATTATTATTATTTATGTATTTATTACGTTTAAAATGAGTAAAATTTTTATTATTATTATTATTATTATTATTATGTATTTATTACGTTTAAAATGAGTATAATTATTATTATTATTATTATTATTATTATTATACTTTCTGCCAAATACGCAGGTGAGTGCATGGAATTCTGCTGCCTTGTTTTATATCTTAGTACAGTTTGGTGGCAGATCTGTTAGGGGTTAGACTGGGTGAGACGTGCTGCTTCCAGAGAATGAATTTCTCCTCTGAGTGGAGAATTGATGATGAATAGAGATTGGTAGCATCTGCCACTAATATGACAGCTAAATTGTGATAACTCTTTGATGGGAGGAAGATCAATTGCATTCAAACTGGTGTAATATGAAATAATGGCTATTATTCAGTTGGGGTTTGGACACTCGACTATACCCCGGACATGGCTGAGAAATATTAAACAGAGATTTGTTTTCGTCTGATGTCACCGACTTCGCACATTCTCTCTCCCACACACCCGCACCCCCAGACACTCTCCCTCTTCTCCCTCCCTCTCTGTCCGTCTCTCTCTCTCTCTTATTGCTCACTCTAGTATTTATGTCAGGGAATTATTTAAAGGAAGACAAGCTTTGATTCGCATTAGCAGCTTAGTAGATTTAAATGGTCTTATTTTTATTCGACAAGTGCAAGTCCAGATTCTTAAACATACTATAAAGAGAAAGCATTTATGTTAGAAGTCCCAACGGTGTAAAAGGGACAATTATTTAAACTACATAAAGTAAATGTGGGTGATGTTACTGTTCGCTGATGTAGTGAGTAAGGTAGGCAGACCATATGGCACTATCCTCAGCAGCAGTGAAGTAGGACATCAGGATGGATCGGGCGGGTCTGAAGAACGGAAAGGGGTCAGAATCAGTGGTATCTCAGGACTGCCATACAGTATGTAGCTTAACAGAAAAGAGACAGATATATAGTATAATAGGGTAAGCTCATTGTTACATAATGAATAAGATTAACATACATTACATTTTGGTTGAATAGTGAGCAGGGACTAGCTGTGACAGCATTTCTAAAGGGGTCAGGATACCCGAGTATGCAAGTAGAAGCAGAAATCTGTAACCAGAAACTGGCGAGAGCCAGTCGATTGACGTACCACTTGAGGAATCAGGAATCTATAAAACAGGCAGAGGATGATAAACTGGGAAGTGAATCAGAATAAACAGCTTATCATGACTGTAAAGAACACCATGGTGAGTGAGAGGAACTGAAAAACCTACTGAAAATAGGATAAGCTGAGAGCATGCAGTTGTGTACTGTACAGGTGGAAGTCAGAAATTAGGTGAGCTACTCCGAGCCGCTACGCAAAGAAAATATATTTCTCTATATATTAAAATATATGTCTATATATTAAATGATTTAGTGTTCTGATCTACTGGTAAATTAAAAAGATTTTATAATGTTAATATTATATTATATACCTATGTACTAACTGATAATATAATATCTCATATTTTCACAATTTACAGAATAATATTACAATATATAAAAAAAAATACACAAGGAAGTGCGATTTTTCATATATTGAGAAATATATTAAAATATATTCGAATGTATATCTTAATGTATGTAATTCTATATAAATAAATATTTTGTACAGATTATATATATAGTATATGTCTTTATATATATATATATATATATATATATATATATATATATTTAAAATTATTATTTATTATTATTATTATTATTATTTTATATTTATTATGTTAATGTAGTTTAAACAAAATAAGCTTTATAGGCATTAATTAGAGAACACTGACAAAGTAAAAGCATTTGTATAATTTTTTACACATGCATAAAGTTTCAATAATGTTTCAATAGAACAATTATAAGTATAAATATAATGGTTTCTGTCTTCATTGCATATGTATACTGTATATATACCTGGTCCATTCATAACGTATACTGCAATATATTAATAAATATAAGCACTAGTTTCCTAAATACGGAAATGTATTTTCACAATATATTGCCATATTATTTTTTTTCGTAAGGGAGGAAGCCGGGAGACCATGATTGTTGTTTATGATGAACTTATGATGAACAACCTTTATACTGTATGAAGAAGCGTTTAAAAACCTTGGTAAACCTAATGACCAAAGAAAAACACATAATACTGATAAGCATTTAAGGATTAAAAACATTTTCTTAATCCAACCTTTTTGTTAATAGAATTAATCCCTTTTTTTTGCCTGGCTTTTCACATTTAAATCTGACCAGGCTCTCTGTGATTGGATTAGACCGGGGTACCACGGCACTCTAATAAGGCAAATCCATGTAATTCGGTTCCAATTCAGATTTTAATTTGACATATAATGTCTTGCATTGACAGAGACAGTGCAGTACAGGCAGAGCTGCTGAGGGGGATAATAATAACAACAACACCCATCTGATGTTTCAATCAGGCTCCAATGAAATAGTCTGGGCCTCTGACTGTCAAATAAGCGAACAGGTTTCTCCTGGATCTGTCAGGCACTACCGACATAAATCAACTCTGTTAAGGCCACGCGGCTCTCTCAGGGGCATGTAATGACAGTTTGAGGAAAGACGAATGGAAGGAATCATGATTAGAAGTGAAGGATGTCAATCTTATATTTCAGACACTGATCTTTTTCTCTTTCTGTTCCCGCATTTCTCGTCCAAGGTTTTATCGCATATGGAGGAACTGAAGGTGCGAGAGATGGAGATCTTTGAGTACAAGAAGAAGATCGCAGAGGCAGAGACAAAGCTTAAGCAGCAACAGAATCTCTACGAGGCAATCAGGGCTGAACGCAACAATTACAGCAAGAATCTGCTTGATACTCAGGTATGCAGTGTATACTGTACACATACAGATCTTATATTTATTGTATCGTTTTGCACTTTTACATATTGCACAGAATCATATGGAATCATATAGTGACAGTATAATTTTTTTCAGTTAAATATTTGTCATCCAAATTTGTTTATAGTGAAGCAACAAAGCAGCGCAAGGCAACACACCTCACCATGGTGAAGTGCACTTTTTTGTGGTTTTCAGATGGTGTGCCTAAAAGTCCTTGAAGCATCTGATATCTTTTGCCCACTTTTTCAGGCCACATGCTTTAAAAAGTATTCAAATAAACATTTACAAATGCTGTCACTAAAGCATTCACAGAAACAAATTTTTAAAATGTATTATGCATTATGAGGCGGCACGGTGCTGTAGTGGTTAGCACTGTCGCCTTGCACCTCCAGGGTCCGGGTTCGATTCCCGGCCAGGCTCGA
>JAQQZT010000010.1:11021895-11034825 GCA_030068275.1 Clarias platycephalus
TATGCAGGTTAGGCTAATTGGCGTTCCCAAATTGCCCGTAGTGTGTGAATGGGTGTGTGAGTGTGTGTATGTGTGTGCCCTGCGATGGACTCTGTGCACTTTAGGTGGTCATGCAAGTGCTAAATGCCTGCTTTGGCTTACAAGCAGGTTACATGGGGTTTAACATAAACACATAGCCGTTCCTTATATCTTCATATTAATTTAAATTAAAGTAAATAAAATGATGAAGATTAAATTTATTTAAATTATGTAGATTAAATTAAGGTGGCACGGTGGCATCACAATTAGCACTGTCGCCTTGCACCTCCAGGTTCTGGGTTTGATTCCCGCCTCGGGTCTCTGTGCATGGAGTCTGCATGTTCTCTCCATGATTGGTGGGTTTTTCTCTGGGTATCCCCCTAGTCCAAAGAGCAGGTTCGGCTAATTGGTGTTTCCAAATTGCCGGTAGTGTGTGAACGAGCGTGTGTATGCGTATGTGCTCTGTGATTGATTAGCACCTCGTCCAGGGTGTACCCCATCCTCCGCGACCTTATGACCGCTTTATCTTGTGCACAGGATAAAATATTAACACTTGAGATTACATTAAAGGAATAAGAACAGATGACCTTAGCAGCAACCTCATTTCCCCTCTCGTCCATTCCAGCCAACCGGCTTCCAACATAACCAGTATACTAATCACCAGCCTCATCATTTTTCATTGTCTGTGTTTTTCTCACTGGTTCATGCCTTAAGTTAGATGTTTTATTTATGCATGAAGGATTCATACTGTAGGTCACGAAAAAATAAAAATACACTTAAAAAAAACAAAACATTTCACTGAAACTGAAGGAACTGGACTCGACAAGGACTGGAGACAAGATAAAAGAAAGAAAATAATAAAAAAAAAAGCACAGTTTTATTATTCTTAAACAGAATTATAAAAAAAATATTGTTTCATAAATGTCATATACTGTATGTTATACAATATTAAAAGACATAGTAGAAGGTCCACACTTTTATTAAGAAATATAGATTATTAATATTAAAAAGAGATTCTAATCTCTATCTAATTAGATGCATTAATTAATGTTAACATAATTCATCTGGCTAATACAAACTCAACTGCCTGCAACTGACGCATCTTTTCTGACGTTGATGTCTGTGGTGTAACATTTGATTTTTAACCGGTTATAACAACAAGGTTTCACAACAGACAAGTGCATTATGTACTTACAGTAATTCACTATCACATTTTATTTATTTATTAAAAATATAAGAAACGATTTGATATACCTTATTGATCTGTGTTTTGCTGTTGCAGGATTCATCAGTGTATTATACGAAAGCTAATAATCAACAAGAGAATACTTTATTCCCAAAACAGACTGGTTGGGCCCAATTCTCATAAATAATTCTCCGTAGCTTTAGTTTGGTTTTTATGCTGTGCATTTAGCGTGTATCCGTGCAGGATGAAAGTGCATTACTGACTCGTGGGAAAAAAAAAAAAAAAAAAAAAAAAGGCTCCTGCAGGTATGTAAGTTTGAAAGTCCTTACTTAACTTTCTCCTAATGAGTGACTCTCTCAGCAGCAGTCTTACTGAACTGCTGATTCTTTTGAGAGAGCTGAAGAGGAATCAGCAGCTGAGTTATACCGTGACACGCCACAGGAAAAGATTTCTTTGCTGCGTTTTCAAAGGACAGTCCCTGCATTTTGTATTCCTTTTACTCTTCCACTTTCTTTTATCATAACACCTGAATTGCAAGAGTAAAAAAAAATATACTCCTACGCTCCTGTCTAAAGTCCTGTCCTTGCCCTAGTTAAACACTGTAGTTGTCATCTGATAAAACTACAGAAGAAAATGGGCTTTTTCCAGCTACTGTAGGTCTGTGTTTATTGTTGGTTGTGTGCTTTCGACTAAATGTTGATATTGACGCTTGCTTTTAAGTTTGCGGGTTGTTTAATATTTATAAACTGTATGCTTCTCTGCCTAATCTCATTGTGATCTGTTAGACTGTGTGAGTGCCTTGTCTCGTACCTACCCGATCGTAAGCATACGCTAATGTTCACATTTCATACTGTAAAAGCGCTTAAAAGTTTTGTCACATCTTTTATCATCATCCATCATCACTAGCAGTTCAATGTGCATATGGCATTTGTTTATTGCTTACTAGCTCATGAGTGCGTAAATGTTGTCTATTTAGGCAGCTTTCTTCCAAATGCACAAGCAGTGACAGTAGTTTGTGCGTATTTCAGTGTAACAGAACTAGGAGGTGAATATCAATGACTGGACAGCACCGTGGTGCTGAATTCTTAAAATCCGATCAGTCGGAAGATGTGGATTAATTTACATTTTCTTGCAATTCTAATGGCGGGTTTATAGTAATCTGATCTGATTATTCCTATATGATTCATGTTATATAGACACATATGGTGGAAATTCCACATTGCTTATATTAAATTAAATAGCATATGTGTTGTTATGTAACAAAGAAAAACATATGGTTAGTGGTACATGCTTTCTAGAAAAATATTTATTTCATATTTATGTTTATTATTGATTATTTTTCCTGCATATAGAACATTTAAACAACCCTGTTAAAATTTCAGGTTGTTAGTGTTAAAAAAAAAGAAAAAAAAAAGAGAGAAGGTAATTAAGATAAATCTGCGCAGATCTTTCAACCAGTAATGTGATATACTGTAGCAACCAAGAAAATCAAGTAAAAAACTCTTTAACTTTTCACATGCAGGCAATGAAAGAAAAAGAAAGAAAGAAAGTTATCAAAAAAACAGCAACTTACAATAACCTGGTTCCAGAAGTATGCACACCCTTTTATAACAGGGCATGTGACTGTGTTTAGAATGAACTCAATTAACTCATGCAAATGTAATTATCATACTTGTGTCAATGAAGTGACTTTGATTAACCTCTAAATAAAGATCAGCTGTTTCTGTAAGATTTCCTTGAAATTGTCTTGGTTTCATTCAACTACTGAAGCCACAGTCCACAAAGAGCTAAGAACGCATTAGATTTAAGTGTTGAAAGGAAATAATCAGAAGAGGGGTGCAAAAGACTTTACAAAACATTAGATATCAAGGAACGCTGTGAATGCGTTCTTCACACTATTTCTGTGCTATGGCATATCATAAGGAATGGGCTAAGGAAACATCAAAGCCCAACCAAATGACCCCAAACCGTGTGGTGTTATTGTCTGATGAGCCCAAGGTCAAATTGATATAACATGTTTGGCTCAAAAACAAGTCAACTTACCACTGAAAGTATACCAAAGCCCCGATGAAGCATGGTGGTGGCGGCACTATCCTGTTATGGGGCTCCTTCTTGTCAGGTGGGGCTCCAAGCTTTGTCTATTTTGCGTAAATCCTGCAGGCCTTTGCAGACAGCTTAATATGAAGAAAAATTGTCACCTTCCAGCACAACAATCACTCAGATAGCAAATCCTAAGGAATATCTTCAAATGGCCCCATCATTATAGCCCAACTATAAAATCTTCTCAGACCCTGGGGAATGACATGAAGAAGGCTGCACACAAGAGATCCCATTGCAATTTAATAGATTTGGAGCATTTTAGCAAGCATAAATGGCCAAATCAAGATGCTCCAAGCTGGGAGACGCTTATCCTAAATGACTGAGTGCTGCATTACAAGCAAATGGTGCTTTAATAAAGTGTTATTTAAATGTGTGTGCAACAACCAAGTTATTGTAGGTATTATCCATGCCTCTTTTCTAACTCGTGTCTATTTGTTTTTAAATGAACAGTCTTAGTAAACTTATGTACAGTAATATGTCTTGTTCCCTGGCAGCCAAAGAAAACACATTTCAACATGCGAAACGCTGCTACAACACACAAATTAGAGAACAGAATGGTATGAGGCAAAAATCCTGCAACATACATACTGTAGGCAGCAGTGCAAATTTGGAAATGTAAAGAAAACAGGTTGATGGCCAGAAAATAAATACCCCTTTTTTACTTCTAGTTCGCTTTGAAAAATGTTTGTTTATGCAGCCCTATTTTCTGCACGAGCCCAGATCAGGGTGATTGATGATGTAAGCAAAAAGTAGTAATTTTCTTTAATCGCATATCTTTTGTTAGGGAATCTTCATCATCTATATAATCTGACATGGAGAACAGACGTTATAAAACAATCTGTTATAGGATTCGACCGAGATTTTATTAGGATCATCTCCCATACTGTGGCAGGTAATAATCCTAAAAGACTGCGGAAACTCGCAGAGAAAACCGGGGACAAGTGAAGCCGAACTGAAATCTACAGCCTTCTACGGCCAACTGTTTTTTTCCTTTATTCTGTCTGGGGATATGTGGAAATGTGTAAGCACATACTGTATACTCTATTTGTTCATGGAGTTGGTTGTACTTCTGTTTATGTGTTCGGATATGTACTTGGAGGTTGCAGGTTCTCTCTGGGTACTCTGGTTTCCTCCCACAGTCCAAAGACAAGCAAATTAGGTTGACTGGCGTTCCCAAATTTCCCATAGTGTGTGTGTGTGTGTGTGTGTGTGTGTGTGTGTGTGTGTGTGTCTGTCCTACAATGTCCTACGATCTGGCATCCTGTCTAAGATGTTCTCTGCCTTGTCTCCTGGGATATACGCCAGGCTACCGCAATCCAGGATAAAAAGATGAATCTTATCTGTGTGTGTGTGTGTGTGTGTGTGTGTGTGTGTGTATACAGCATGACATCACAGATATGAAGCGCAAGATGAAGTCCATGAGCCAAGAGACCGGTCAGCTCACAGAAGAGATCAAGAGCAAGGAGGCAGCACTGGTCAAAGAGCATCTCGAGTTCCAGCGCATAGAGAAAGAAAAGGAAGCTCTTAAGGTACAATATCACCCCTAATCCTCTTTACTTTAAGTAAAATAAACACAGAAAATCCTTCACCTTGTTCTATTCGACTTTTCTATTTACGCTATTTTCAAAGCGTTAACTTTTCTGTCTGTCTTTATTTTTTGTTCTTTGCTCCTGCAAGTCACCCACTGGCCCTGTCTATCTTCTTGACTTGGCACCATCTAGCAATCACTCATGGTACATTTTTTTTTACCTTTTCTAAGAGCTGTGCCATTTTTTTTTTTCTGTAGTGCACTTTAGAGGCCATTATAACAGCTGAGCGCTATATATCACTTCATGCTGGTCTGTTCTTTTAAATCCAACTCTTTCAGCTAATCAAATGTGCTTTTTCTTCTCCCTCAGACTGATCTGTGTTATTATTATTTTTTTTATTCTTCATCCTTGTAGACAAAAGGTTTAATATACTTTCATTTCAGGGTTAACCAAAAAAAAAACCCAACAGATCCAGAATCAGGTGCTCTCATGTTGTTGTGGTCTTTAGGCTACAGTAGGACAAACAGAACACTGATCTTAGATCAGAACTTATCAATATGTGATGTAAAGTAGAGCTTAGTGCAGATTTCATATGGGTTATGTTTTTTTTTTTCTTTCTTTTCATCCATGAAATTGAATCATGGGTTGAAAAGGTAAGTTTTATTCATCATTCATCATTTTATTAGTTTTCATATTTAAGTCTTATATCTCTGTCAAATAGTATAGTTTACATTTGAAAGCTTTCAATATCAACTTGAGAAATAATGACAGAAGAGAAAGAAAGAGAATATCATAATAATGGATGTTGAGGAAGTAAAAGAAAGAAGAAAAAAAAACATACAAAGAAGCACTCGATAGTTTTTCACCAGACGGACATATTGAAACATCGAAAGAGGCGTTTTCAGTACCTGTGACTTTCTAATTCAACAGCTGACACGGAAGGCTAAATGAATATGCATGGGCCCTTCTTTTCAGAGTCCTTATGAACAGTTTCAATAATTCATCTCCATGTCCATGGTATTGATGCACTGCTGGAAGTGGAAGGTAGGTCAGCCTTGATGAAGGCTCCTGACTTCAAGTGCACTCCAACATTATTAGTCTCTATTATACAGTATCATCCAGTAATATAATTCAATACTATTATTAATCTCGATATACGCAGATTTAACAAACTTGTACTTAATGGAACAGGAACTATAGAGGACATCTAGGTCAAAAGGTATTGCTGTACTCTGGAGTATAGAGTATAGCGTCTTTAAAAAAGTTCCGTTATCATTATAATTTTTGGCTGATGGGAATGCTTTTCCATTATACCCTCTGTAGGTGTTAGCTTTGTGGTATTATAAGTCCTCATAGCCACGTCTTTCAATTTGGCGGCTGTTTTGGCAATGCTCCCAGGCCATTATTTCAAGCCATACAGTACAAATAGTATACAGTTCCTATCCACTCAAATCGAAAGAGAGAGCAATAAAGTTAAACATTACAGCTTACAGTAGCTGACACTTCAAAAATGGCTTAAAAAAAATAAAAAATAAATAAAATAATAATATATATATATATATTAACCATATTTCCTTCCAATTTGGTGGTTTGCCAATTCCCACCCACTAACTACTTCTCATCTATAGAATCAGTCAGGGAGCGTCAAGGCAAGCGCATTTCCAAGTCACTAGACAATTCTTTTCTGGTTATGCTACTGTATATCACAGAGCAGTTGAACACACTCTGGGGAAAAATATACTTTTTAGCATGCTGTTATTGAAAATAAAAGGGAGAAAGTAATGGCACCCCTCCCATCCAGAGAACACTGCGACTTTTGCTTCTTGGACTCTCGCATACTGTACTGTAGCCAATTCATTGTTTGGGATTTAATCTCACAACCTTCCTACCACAAAGCTTTTCTTTTGTACCACAAATATTATTCCTTCGTTTAGCCACTAGTCTGTATGTGCATAACTTCATATCTCCATAGTGGCTCCTACACCCCATGTACAGTATTGTAGCACCACATTACTTACTGTAGTTCAGTCTACATTAGCATTTAGATTAGTTACATATCAAGCTAACAAGTATCCCCTAAATGTCTAGCTACAGTGTCATGGCTTTTTATTTATTTTCATCACAAGGTAAATGATGGCAACTGATGTATTAGCTAATTTAATAAGCAAAATGTTGATGGACCATAGACTATGCCTTATGGAATACAGAACTCCCTGAGATTGCAAGTTGCTTATTTATATTAAAATAAACCCACTTAAATATCATCTGGATTCTCTTCAAGAAAAATTGAGTTGACAGTATACTGTACGAGTTATGCATGAAATTTGGCTGCTGTTTTTGGCATGGACACAAAACTAAAGGATAATGTCCCAGGTTTTAAGGACTTTTGTAGCATTAGTTAAAAACCAGCAAGGACTCTTTACATTACAGATAGTGGAGCTTTAGTAAAATCTTGCAGACTAGTCTTGTGTTAAATATTTTATGGCTTCCACCAAATGAATGTCGCCCTTTTAAACTCTTATGTGATTCACTCTGCTGATTCAGATTGCAATTTCAGTTTTCACACGTTAATTGAAAAAAAAAAAAAAGAATCATCCATTTTTATGGTTTCTTTTTAGTGGTTTTGTCTCCTGCTGTGGTCACTTACATGATGCCTTCCGCAACTGCAGTAAATTGCATTGCGAGAGAACAGACTGACTTGTCCAGCTATGACAATTGGTGGCACAAACTGCTTTCAATTGATGTAAAGCCACACTGAGTCCATAATCCACCATGAGGTTTTAGTTTTGTCGAATGCTCTACAATTGGTATGAAAGCTTCTATAGAAATGTAATTGATTCAATTGGAGACCACATTGGCTTTGTAACTACAATTTAGAGAAAATGACTTCTTGCTTTGTAATAAACTTTGTCCATCTGCCAACAAGAATTCAGATTCCCTCATTAAAAATGTTTTAAGTTGAGCTGCGAGCCACAAATGCACTGCTGTCTTCATTTCTTCATCAGAAGTAAATCTTCATCATCATAATGACTGTTTTCAGGAACCAACCAGGTGAAATTGCAGAGGAGGAACATCATTACTATAGAAAGGGATGACAGTGTGGGCAGAAGTGTGTGCAGATGGTTCATTGTCATGCAAGATCACAACGCCCTTGAATCGCAGTCCTCTGCGTTTAACCTGAAGTTTAGGCTTCAATAAGACTAATAAGCATTGATTGAGGATGGTACCGTTCCATACTCAAGTAATGATTCTCTTCAGGAAACTTTCACCTTCCTTAGAGTATCGTTTTCAAATTTTGTTTGTAGACCATAAAAAAAAAAAAATCACTGCACGCTGCTCTTCTTTCATGCAAAGTGGGACATCCATTTTTGCTGGCACGGCAGTTACAAATAAACTGATGTAACACACTCATACTCGCACAGCAGCGATTTGGGGAGACAGGAACCTTGAACACAAAGCGCCAATAAGACAGTGCAGGTAATAGAGGTTTTAATATAACTGGAGTGCGGATAATTTTTGACTCACCCTTGTGTACTGTATATATGTTTATAAGCAAAGTATAGTAGAAATTGGTTAAATTAATGTTTGTTCTATGAGCCTGTGAAATACGTACTAGCACAAACTGAGGCTGAGAGACCTGAACAGACGGCTGGGGCGGAGACGTCAGAATGCTCTTCTGCTTTAGATCAGACACAGGTCTAATATTCATGGTTATGTTGCTTAAGCAATATGATAGTGGGTATGGAATACATTTCTGACATAGTTCAGAGTGACTATGTCTTTTGGTTTGATACTTTGATTTGCACTATTTATGATGGACAACTTAATCACAAGGATAACATTTTTCTTCGAGGTCTGTCTACGCCAAGCTTTTGATTATTTTGTGATATACTTCATGTGTGCCTCAGTAGATACTGTAATAGGGTGAATCAGCAGCTAGCCTTTTCACTCGTTCCCAATTAGAGCAGATCTCTGTAATGATTACATGGACCTGCCTACTCTCAAAAGGAGTATCAGGCATCACTGGGCACCTGTCCAAGCCAAGCAGCTTACCCTGCATGCCTCAGGAATTAGTTCTTGATGTGTGATTGCAACTGCACTTGCACATATAACTGTGGTGAAAAAAAAAACCAAACTGATTAGGACAGAAACCTGGGGAGAGACTAAGATGAAAGACAGATAGCAATGAGAGGACAGAGGAAGGAAGAATTGACTGTTGTTTTGCTGATGCTTAGTTCTTGTCCTGATTTTTCAGCTAATGAACATTACTGTACTGGAGCTTACATGATCTCCTCCTGCTTGGTGGGTCTCCTCTAGTTTTATTCTCACAGTCCAAAGACATACAGTATGTCTGGGCATTTCCAATCGGACTGCATTACACGATTGGACATGTGAGTGTGTTGACACTTTATCCGGTGTGTCTTCTGCTTTGTGCCCTGAGTTCCCTGGGATAGGCTTCAGAATCCCCTGCTTATTTACAGGATAAGCAGTATCGGTAATGGATGGACAGATGCTCATATGTTCTCATATGTTTCACATACTATTAAGTTGTGTTTTAATAATGAGACAATGTGCTCCCAAGTGGCGCAGTGGTAAAGTGCTCGCCCTATTATCGTTGATAGCTGGTTTGATCCACGGGTGATGCTGTAACCTCTCGGAGCCGAGGGCCTAGCGAGAGCTGATTGGCCGAGCTCTCTCAGCGGGGTGGCATTTAGTGCGCTCACATTATTTATTTTAGCGCCCCCCAACAAGAGTGTGAGCGATCAGTTTGAAAAGATGCGGTCGGTTTGCGTCATGTTTGGAGGAAACACGTGATAGTCTTCGGCCCTTCCAATTTAGAGATCGTAGTCGGATTAATTTGGAGCCCCCTAGTGGAGGAATTGGACACGACTAAATTAGGGAGGAAATCTGAGTAAAAAAATATATATTAATAATACTGAGACAATTTAAAAAGATTATGCCTGGATATCTCAAAATTGAAATTTCTGAAAATAATAAATTCATATGATATATTTCCTTCTCATACACAATTGTTCCCTTTGTTCAAGCAAATTGCTAAGTGTATTTTACTTGATGAATGCAGCTGCTTTGAAAGTTAGAATGTTTAGTGTGTATCTTTTTCCTGCTTTAATGTCTTTTCTTTTTCCTTTCCTTTTATTTCTGCTTAATGCCACATGTTCTTCATCCAGACGGAATTGTAATTGTTATGGGATATAAGATGGTTCTGATATCGCTTTGATAATTGAATCACAAGTTCCTCCGCAATTTAAAACGCATTATCAGAGGCCCCCTCGCCATTACGAAGGGCGCTGGTGTCATTAGCTCCCATATAACTCTCTATATAGCCTTCAAGACCAAAATACAATTAAAAATAGTAAACAAGACAGCAGACCCAAACAAGACGTTGATGCCATTGATTGCTTGACATGTGGCGCACAATAAAATTGGTTGGATTAATTACCGCGGCACATTGTTACGACTGCACGCTCGGTAACTGCATCAAGGCAGAACGGCTTGTTATGCCAATCACGTCATGGGAAATGTGCTTGACAAGAACTGAGAAAATGGGCCAGGCTGAGCAGGAGAGCAGGTAGTAAGGGCAAGGACAAATAAGCATTGTTCATGATGTAGAACACAGCAAATTAATAGTATATGTGCTACAATTCATCTTTTGTCAGTCAGCCTTTTGTTTTCTCTCTCTCTCTCTCCCCTTCAAAGTCTGTAGGCATTTCAGCTCTGAAATTCTTGTTTCTTTTTACACAAACCCACTTTTGCTATAATCAGCAGATTTTTTTCCTTCTGCCTTAGTTACTGAAAGATACTCGGCCTAAATTAGGAATGTCAGCCTCGTTGTAAAATGACTGCTTACTCTGCCTATACAAATCAATCATAAATTTTGTGGTGGACGCATCGAATAGCCTAATCTAAAATGGGTTAATTGTTCCTATGCATGTGTTCTGCAGCAATACATAAAGTAGATATAGGATTGATTTATATTATGGGACCCAGTGTGTTTCAGCACCAGTTATACCACAACCAACCTTTCAAACATGGCAAGTTTGGTCCACAGAAGTTGCTGTCTGGACAACTCTATTATACTGTAGGTCTGTGTTACACAGCAATGTCATTTAATAGGTGTGTGGGAGGTCTGAAAATTATTTGTGATGAATATGAAAACATTTTCTTTTTAGTCATCAGTAACAGCACATTTTGAACTCCATATCTAGTTCCATTGCCTGTGTTTTTTTTAAGCAAGTCTAATCTTTTAGCAGTCAAAGGCCTTTCATTTCATCTTAATGCATCCCTCCATTTTTAACTGTTATAAACTCGTAAAAAAAAAACTGTCATCCGCGTTGCTGAGCAGTTGTCAGATTCATTATTCAGCACATTCTCTTCACCGTCTAAATCTTGCTCCTTACGAGGACAGTAAGCACAGAGATGCCATTTAGCCATTTGCTCATCAAATCATAATCCATCAAATTTAGTGCTATTGTGATGAGTAACCCATACTCTGGAACTTCACAAGATGAAAATCATTCAAGAATATCAATCATTATACTGTACATGTCTATGAATTAAATTCACAAGTCTGAACAATCCAGAGATTTTCAGCATGAACACATCATCAACACCAGAATCAGCACATCAGCTACTTATTAAGCGCCTTCGGTAGATTTGGTTGTTTTGGCAGCAGGAGAATCAGTTCCCTACAGGAATAAAGCATTCATGATGCAGACAGAACCTGCTACATTTCGAGTTTAATTGGTCTTAAGAGAGTGAGTTACTGTTGCCTCAATTTTAAGTAATACTATTTAAAGGACTTTGGGGGAACATGATGATGCAGGCGGGAGGAAAAAAAGCATCAGGTGTCGATATTTTATGTATGATTCTTGCCCTTAGAAGGTCACAACGTTGAAGCAAGGTGATTTGCACCTCTGCAACTCCTGTCCTATTAATTTGTCAGCTATAGTCTGAAAGCCACCCCTAATGTTTAGCAACTGTCAGGGGTATTACACCTCTGACAGGAAGTCAATAGAAGCCGTTAGTGTATTTTCCTGCCTGCCTCTAAGCTGTCCTGTCAAAATGCATCATCTTTCTGAGAGTGTGACTATTCTAATAATTCGCTTGTTTGCTAAACTACAGTGGCTTGGTCAGCTGTGAAAAGTTGTGGTAACACCATACGATACGATCATCTCTCTCTCTCTCTCTCTCTCTCTCGCTCTCTGGCTCTCTCTCTCTCTGACTCTGAGGTTATTCCAAAGACCGTGTGACTGTAAAATTTGATAGTTACTTAAAGGTTGAGTGCTTACATATTAAACTGATACTACAGTATATGCCTCAAATGTGTGTGTCTCCAAAGGTTGAGTGATAATAAGTATTGTAGATGCCACTTCGCAATGACACCTGGCAAAGCTCAATGAATCAATAGTTATTTATTAAAGTAGCCAGCCAGACTGCAAGCCACAAGAAACAGTAACTAACTACATGAGCTTTTTTTTGTTGCTGTTTTTCCTTTTTGCTAAATTAAACAACAAAAGAACTACAGTACATGCTTTGCACAGCCATAACAGTTTATTAAGCGTAAGATAATAATCATCATAACACGACAAATGCAGCAAATCTATCATGGTACATACTATGGTAAAATTGTACATGTACAACATGTTCTGTAGTACTGTATGTACTATGGAACACCAACGTATTGAAGTACAGGCCATAGTACTACCACGGTACACACAGAAATGCCACACAACCTACTGTACTATGGTTTTCACCAAAGTATTTGGGTACAGACCATAGTATAACCACATACACACAGAAATGCTACAGGACCTATTATGGAATTCACCAAAGAATTGGGGTACAGACCATAGTACTACCATGGTAAACACAGAAATGCCATAGGACCTACTGTGCTATGGTTTTCACCAATGTATTTTGGTACAGACCATAATACTACGATGTACACGCAGAAATGCCACAGGACCTACTATGGAATTCACCAACATATTGGGTACAGACTAGGGCTGGGCCGATAAACGATATCATATCGAATCGCGATTTATTTGATTTTAAAAACGATGAAAAGCTCTAGAC
>JAQQZT010000010.1:11034925-11050474 GCA_030068275.1 Clarias platycephalus
ATGTAATTTAATGAGCCCTTTAATTTTTGTGGCTTCAGTCATTGTTGGGATACTCTTTTAAAGCTGGCAGCATTAACGGCTTATATCGAAATATATCGTTATCGTTCAATATGGGCCAAAAATTATCGAGATTACTTTTTTGCCATATCGCCCAGCCCTAGTACAGACCAATATTTCTTTATTTACTGTATATTGGTTGATGCTAGCTTTTAGGCTAAACCATACCTGAAAACAGTTAGTTTGAAAAATAATTAACAATTAATTCAACAGAAGACCCTCACCAATAAATAGCTTACTAAAGAAAGAGCCTTTCTTTTAACTCCCATACTACTAAAATTATACAGTAGGTAAGCTACAGTACTGTAGTAGACTTGCTTCTTGTAGATAATGTGTCCCTAATGCTAGTCAGGTTATTCACAGTGCTTATCAGTATTATCTCAAAGTTTCTAACAATTTGGCTTTAAAGATAGGACTTTAGAAAAATCTTATTAATAGCCCCAAAGATGACATTAATATGACTCTTAAAGATTTTATCACTGTTATCTCAAGCATTGTGCCAATATGGCTCCGAAGATGCGTCTGGAAATAGACAGGGGGTTGGTTGCAAGTTTGTTGATGCAAATGGCAAAGCAGATAAATTCAAAGGGCGGTTAGGCTAGGATATGCAAAGCCTGAAAATCAAACTGGTTCAAAACCAGGCTCAGACGCACTCAAAAGCAGAAGCTTGATCACACCTGTAATGAATGACTAATAGCGATATCTTGCTAGGAGCGGATGTTTGCAGCGTGTATTTTTTTTAGGAACCCAGTAATTGGGAACAAGTGTGTATAATTACGAGGCTTTAGAATGACTCATGAGACAGACCAAGTGCTTGTAGTTTGATATTTAATGGGAATTCTTTTCATATACTTATAAAAGTCTGTTAGCATATGCCTACTGAAAAAAAAGGATGTTGTACTTAAAGTAGGTTTACATTCTGAATACCCAGACGACCAGACAAAATAAAAAAATATATATTTAACTCTCTAGTTTCATGCTTACTTCTGCCTCACATTTCTGGTCTTCTGATATTGTTGGCCATCTGCCTCGATGTTTCTAATATGGTGAGATACCTTTTGAGTTACCATAGACTGCTGTTAGCTTCGACCAGGTTTACCATTCTCATCTGACCTCTATAATCGACAAGATTAGATTTATTATTCAATTTATTAGACTATTGTTTAGACTATTACAGGTACACTGCTATAATAATATTGAGTAGGTCCCCCTTTTGCTACCTTAACAGTAATGATTTGTGTGTGCTGGCACCTTTGTATTGGATCCAGCATCAACCTTTTCATCAGTTTGAGCTACCTTAGCTCTTCTACTGGATTTGAACTACACATGTCAGCCTTACCTCCCCATGTGCATCAGTGAGCCTTGGCTACCCATGACCCTGTTGCTGGTTCACCTGTTTTACTTCCTTGAATCATTTTTGGTATGTCCTGACCACTGCAGCCTGGGAATGTCCAACATAACAATGGAGTGTGAGATATATTAGGCAGGAAGTGAACCTTTTTCCTGAAGTTGATGTGTTTAAAGCAGAAAAAAAAATGGGCAAGCGTAAGGATTTGAGTGACTTTGACAAGTGATGGCTAGAAGACTCCAAAATTGCAGGTCTTGTGGAATGTTGCTGGTCTGCAGTGGTCAGGACATACCAAAAGTGATCAAATGAAGGAAAACTGTTGACTGGTTCATGGGTCCCCAAGGGGGGGTGGGGGCTTGGGGGGGTGGGTTGGGGGTGGCTGGTCTGTGGAGTCCAGTTTGAATAGAAGCTCCAGTGTAGATCAGCTTAATGAAACGGTTAATGCTAATTGTGATCAAAAATGTCAATGGCAGATGGTGGCAAATGGGGGACCTACTCTATATTAAACAGTTATGGCTGCAACTCTGAAAACTGTTGTACATGAAAACATTCTGACGTTGGATATGAACCTGATTACCTGATGTTCTTGACCTGAATCTGAACCATTTCATTATTTCCTATTATAAAAGTGAAAAAACAAAAACTCTTCTCCAAGTGACCAGTGGGTATACTGTATACAGTATATATAATATTTTCCACCTTTAGCCTTGCTTCTGTAAACTTACTGTGGCCTCTCAGTGCTTTGCTCATGCTTGCAAGCCTTCAACCAGCGTGTGGGCCTGATCTTCCCTACGGCACTGTCTGGTTAGCCTCCAATTAGAGCACTTCATAAGACTGTATTATCATTCTAATGAATAGTCTACACTTTCTAGTCATCTGGGAACACAGAGATGTGTAATAGGAGGAGAGGAGCTGCCCTTAGTCCGGGTCAGGTCCGGCTGATTGCTATGCAAAGAGTGCAAGGTGGACTGTGCAGAGGCTTGGCCTGGGTGTCACTTCTTCTGAAATCTCAATACATCATTCAGCTAGTAGCTAAAAAGGTTTAGCCCTGCGTGGGAGAACTCAGAACTTTAGGATATAGCACAGGATAAACAACGTGATCGTCGTGCACAGGTAACATTTGGAGCAGAACGGATGGCAGGAGTATTAACGGGCGTGTGATAGAATTGTTTTAGCATATAGAAAAGCAGTAGGTGTTTTGAACAAGCAACCATTCGCTATCTGTTGTATAGGTGAGAATAGATGCATTTAGTCTACTCTAACGGTTGGTTAATATCTGGTGAAAAGGGGTTTGTGTCTCATGTCAGCTTTCTCATTTATTCTTGGAAACAGTATCTGACAGTTTCTATGTTGGCTTAATCAGTGATGTGGCACACAAGATGTGTTTGCACTCATTTGGTTGAAACGTCAACACGGTTCTGGCAGCAGGGGGGGAAAGACGAGCTCTCCAGGAGGGAAGCCAGATGGAGCTACTGATCGAGGGCTTTACCTTTTTATGTGCTCCAATGATAAGTCCTGGATGCATGAACCCTCTTTCTCTTTGTCTCTTTTTCTTTTTGTGTCCGCCTCAGTTCGCCTGCCTATTTTTTTCCCGGCTGGCAGATTGAGTACAAACTATTATCATACAATGCAAGGGACACTTACTTCCCATTTGGTCCCATTCTCTCTTTCCTTTCATTGTTTATTTTTCTCTAGGAATGTCAACTTTAATACAATTCCTGTTGGCATTCTAAAAATGTGTGTTTTATACGTAGTAAAAAAGTGCTTTTTTAAAAAAAAATGCTGTTAAAAGAACTCTTTGTAAGTGGACATGTCCATTTTCTCCTCATGCTTCCTGTAGGCTGAGCTTCAGAAGATGAAGCAGCAGGCACAAGAGACCAAGCAGTACATAGAAAATCAGGAGTTAGAGGAGCACAAGTTGCTGAAAATCATAGCAGACGCTGATGCCGAGAAAGTGCGTCAGAAGAAAGAACTGGACCAGGTAAGGCAGAAAGAAAGGGATGTGTGTGGGTGTCAGTAGACACCCATTTGCCATGCTATAACAATGCCAAGTTCAATCTCTCCAGCAGGAAAGAATGGAGTTTGGGCGTATTCCATAAACTAATCAAAAGTGCTGTCTATACAGTATGTGAGGCCACAGGTTCTCTTTGGTGAGAGAACGATCTTTTGCAAGACCTCGTGTCAAGTTCTCATTAATGAGAAAAAGAAAAAGGCAAAAAGCATGTGCATGTGTGCAAAGGGGGAATGATCTGACTTGTCACTTTTAACGAGTGACAGTGGAGACTTCACGTCAAGCATAGACAGCATGGATTAGTCAACCAATTATGGTCTAATCGGAAAAGTAATATGTCCACTGACCAAACAAGCAAATTTCATTATTAATTCTGCTTTGATGCTATTGATGCTAATATCTTTTAAGCCGATCAAATCCCATGCATTTTTTATTTTTATTGCTTATAAAGTGCAACTATGAGAAAGTCAAAGCAGTCAAAGTGGCAAAGAGAGCTGATGCAGATGCTTTTCATAAGGTCAGGGATATCCATATCCTGAGGGCACTTTAATTGAAGGGACCATGCTGACTCAAGCTCCTTATTTATATATCTATCAGACAGCGACGTCGTTTAGTATGTGCTTATGGAAGGTTTAAATCAGCAACACATAATCTTTTGGTTTAGCCTTTTCCTTGATCAAATGTCTTTGAGAAGGACTTTTGTTACTTTTGAAAAAAGCTAAAGACTACACTTACAAATATTGTATTGTACATAGTAATGTTATTAACCAAACATCAAACTGAAGAAATGCCGTCATATATTTTTTTTAATGGTGTGAACTTTAAAGGCCAAAAAAAAAAAAAAAAAAAAACACAAAACATCAGCACCAGTGATTAGAGAAAGGTAAGTAAGTAAGCAGCAAAAATTGCCAAGTCTAAGGAGAAATTACATGATAAAAAGTAAACTACACAGCCTAAGGTTTTGTGAGGTCTGAATGAAAATGCTGGCAAATGATAAGCAAAGCTTTTCTGTTATCCGTGCTTGCTATTTGCAAAGGATTATGAATATGATCATATGTCTTTTATTGACATCAGAGTTTATGCCTATGGTAAGGCACTTTGCTGTAAGGCTCAAATCCAATAGTAATAATAATAATAACAATAATAATAATAATAATAATAATACAACTAGTACTACTACTTTTAATACTACTACTACTACTACTACTACTACTAATAATACTTTTCATTATTATTATTATTATTATTATTATTATTACCAGGGGCGTTCAAGTCAAACCAGGACTTTCTGGTGAATGATGCCATGAAACTGTTTCACATTTACAGAAGACTTCAAGCACAGCACATTGATGAGACTGATGAGACAGTAGCACATTTAAATGGTGCGAAAGTTTTAAAGAAGGCTGTACGCCGTTGGTGATCCCGGCCGAGGAGGCATGTGGATTGGAAAAATCGACTGATAAGTTGTAAACAACTTGCAGAAGACATGCATCTGTCTGTGGGAACTGTACACACACTCATTCACCAACACCACTTGCACATGTACAGTCCTGACCATCGCTCCAAACCATTTCCGCATGTTTGGGTTATTAAAGGAGTTCCTGGGAGGCCAGCATTTCAGATGTGATGCAGGTAGTCTAATCATGGCTTAGTGTGCTGAAAAGATTTTTACCTTTAATGGTATCCAAACAATGGTGAAACGCTGGGATAAGTGCATTAGAACAGCAGGGAATTATATAAAGAAATATAAAGAACTAGTTTTTACTCTCATATCTGTGTTCTGCAACAGTGCATAACCAAATGCCCTGGTTTGACTTGAATGCCCATATTCTTCTTTTTATTATTTTTATTATTATTATTATTGTTGTTATTATTATTATTATTATTATTATTATTATTATTATTGAATATATAATGACAATAATCATAATAATAATAATAATTATTATTATTAGTAGTAGTAGTATGATTAATAATTATTATTATTATAATTAGTATGCTTTATTATTATTATTATTATTATTATTATTAGTATTATTATTATTATTATTAATGTTCTTAAGAACATTAAAGATACTGTACATGCCTACTGTAACAGACAGCGTTTATGTTTAGGACCCAAAATAATAAGAAACCATTTCACAAGTCGCCATATACAGTAAACGGCAGATAAAGTGTGGGTTTGTGCTACAATAGTTTTCAGCATTTTTTCCGTTGTGCCTAAAATTAGATGGAAACACCTTACTTTATCTGGCCCTGTGTGTCAAAAGCAATTAGTTTAAGCTTAAATTATGTCTCTAAAATATTAGTTCCAATTTGTGTGTATTGATTTTTGCTTTTTAACAGTCATGCAGCCTTGTACTGAATCTGCATTACATTACGTAAAGGGAAAGATGCCGTCTTACAACGGTATAGACTGGTGCACTCACCACAGTTAGATAAGAGTTCATCTGATGCTGGAAACAGACAAAGGTATTTGAACCTCAGAAGAAAAGGCTCTTTCTTGCTTTATGGACTGAAGTTTTTCCCAAACTAAAATTAGACCAGCGTTTGTGTCTCTCAGTAGGTGTGGGTCATATACCTTCCCACGTAAAGAAACTGCCGTCGCACAAAAACCTGGGACCAAATAGAAGAGATGATGCAATGTGGCAAGATGAGTCATTTTTGTCTCCACATTCTGATAAAACCTGCGAAACTGTGTCTCCAAAAGTAGTTGGCAAATATAAATATATTTAAAGATATTTACATATTTATTATAAGTAATGAATAATTACATTTTTGCCCTTTGTCATTAGCTCCTCCAGCGTTATGTGCAATTATTCAACATCTGGCAGAACAGTTTTATAGTGCTACAGTAGTTGTATCTTATGTTCACTTGCTCTGGCGTTTATCGCTAAGGTAATTAGCGAGCGGGACATTCTCGGGACTCAGCTGGTGCGGCGGAATGACGAACTGGCGCTGCTTTATGAGAAGATCAAAATCCAGCAGTCCATCCTGAACAAGGGCGAGATCCAGTACAACCAGAGGGTGGAGGACATCCGCTTACTTAAGCTGGAGATCAGAAGACTGCGGAGGGACAAGACATTCCTCAACAAGACTGTGTCCAATGTGGAAGACCTCAGGTAGGCTTGGGTTGGATGTACAAGTGGCTGTGTCTATCAGGTGATTTTATTGTTATTCAGTAATTTTATACTGTAGGAAACGCCCAAAAAAGGCATGACTCTTAATCAGGTCTGTACTGGACCATATGCTTAGCCTAACCTTAATGCTGAGGGCAACTTTGCTTCATCAAGTACCATCGTCCAAAACTGGTGATTATGGGCAGAATTAAAAATATGTTTCAAAACTGTTCTTGATAGGTGTTAAGGCATTAAGAAATAATTTCAGACGTGTTTCAGGTTTCAGGGTTGCAGAAGTGACTGGTTTGAATTGAACTGGTCTGTACTGGACTTTTGATATGCGTGTAATATTTGTGCCGGGATCAGTACTTTAATTACATAAACATATTTGTAGAAAATAAATATTTTTGTATTTGTGCACATTTTAGGTTTAATTAAATTCGCTTTTAACTTTATCATTGTTTAAAAAAATAATAATAATTTTATGTATAAATGTTTTGAAAATATTATGGATGATGGCCCATACAGTATACTGTATGGCAACTTCACTGACCTTCATTTGTAGCATAAAAATGACAACAATAAAAAAGAAACCCTCACAAAAAAAAAAAAAAAATCACAAAGGTATCTAAAAAAAATTATACTTAGAAAGAATCTTTGAAAAAACTTTACAGTACATTTTGAAATTCTAAAGATATATGAGTGCCCTGTAAAAGAATAATAGTGGGTAACTTTGAAAGTTCGGGGAAATGCAGCATGCCCCAAATTATTGTATTCCTGTATTCCTCTTAGAACATTGGAGTTATCGAACATTAACAATTTTATGCATTTAAGGACAAAACATTGTACTTTTTTAAATTATAATTTTTTAGCTATTTATAGTTATGCTGCTTTTGAGCCTGGCATTGTGAGGTTGAAGATTCAGAATGGCCGAGGGTTTTAAATGCGCTTTAGGATAGGTAAATTTTTAGAATAATAAAAAAGTTCAACAAGTCAAGATCAAGACTAAAAAGCATCAAATTGGGTCTTTTGGGTCAAAAAATTTATTTTATTTCTTAAGGGAAAGAAATCAATACAAATAAGGCTTTTCTGTTGGTGGAAAATAATTTCTTTGAACATTTAAAAAAGCTGATTTTGAAATTTTTTTTAAATTTTTTGAATAGATGTGTTTTGAGCAAAAATAAGAACTAATTCTAAAAGCATTGTCAAGAAGTTGTAACACATTCTAATTGGTTTTGGATTTTCATTGTCTGAAAACAGAAAGGCAATGGAAGAGACCTTCTCTCTGGCCAGCAGAGGCAATTTCTCTGTATTGTTGTGTTTGCAGAAAGATACAGGAAAAAGAAGTGAGAAAAAAAAATAGGAATAAAATAAGATAAAATAAAATAATATGTTGCCTGCACACGTAATGCAATGCAAATTGCAATGTATGCTATGCCATAGTTATTTAAGTACTACGAGCACTACATTTTATTTTCTCTCTCTCTCTGTGTGGCAAAAACATAATTACGCTGAATTATGCATTAATATTTCCAGCCAGTTCTCTTGTTTTTATATCAAACATCATGTCATTAATTCAGCTAGAAATGATTTGAGAATTTTCCCGCATTGAAAGGGAAAGAGAAAGACAGACAGAGAGAGAGAGCATAATCACAAAGTCAATTCCCAGGTAATGGCAGGATTACCTGAATATATAGATTATTGCAGCCCAGGTGGAGCAATCAGTGAATGATGTTCCTGATGCGAATATGGAATACATGCTAAATGATATACAGTGAGGTTGACCCTGTGAGATATGCAATAATATCCCACTTTACATATATATATTTACATATATCAAACAGAGTATGCCAAGCCTTTATTCATCCTTAATCAAATTGCAAATTGTGTAAAACAGGTTTCACACCTACACGATTAGCAAAGTCATAGTCTTGCTGTTTATATTCATAATATAAAGTTAGTGTCTGACTTAATCACATAAAAATTAATTTGCACAAGCAGTATTGGTGTGCTCGGACTTAAGAATTAAGTTGTAAAAAAGTATCACATTGTGTCATTGAGTTTATGAGTTTGAGGTTGAGTGCATGTGTGAGGCCTATTGTTGATACTGTACTGTACCTCATGCAACTCATTTAAAGTTTTACAATTAGATTATAAGTTGGCTGAGATCATAGGAGATTATGAAAATATATGAACAGTTTGATAGCAAAAAGGAATAAACAACGTTTTTGGCAAATTATTACACTACTCTGGCACACAAGGTTTAAAACTTGAAAAAAGAAAAAAAAAATCTTTTCTTTGTATTTCCACATTTTAAACAAACCGTGCCACATTTTTAAATCAAAACCAATCGCATCACCCCTTTCTGTCACATGATAAATAAAAATGGACTGCAGTAACTGGATGATTTGAAAATGTTGAAGTCAAGAAAAAGGACGTTCCCACTACCATTGCTGTCACACAAGCATTAATGAAGTATGTGTTACTTAAACATTATGGACATTTATTGATTTGGGTGTTGCGCGAACTCCATGCATTTTATATACTGTATACCCAACAACGCTACAATCACTGAGGTGAAGTTTGTTTGTCTTGTTGTTCCAACTTCTCTTTTTTCCATCATGTTCCTATCACTTTATGTCTCTGGAGGTTACGGCATCTACAGTAGGAGGTGAAGAGGAACCATGGATGGCAGCAAGTCGTTAGTTTTTTTCCGATAGCAAGATGGTGGCATGCTGTTTTCTTTTGCACTCAGGACCAGCATGGCAATCACACATTCCAGGGTTTCTACCAGCGTGGCAAGGGTTTGCATGCCAATAGCTTTACTTTTATCCACATAATTCCCGGATTCCTGTGCATCCGGGAACGTAGAAACTGGTCAAGAACCACACTTTTGCTTACTTTCTGTGCTCCCACTGCATCACTACACTCACCATGGGCCAACTCTTCTTTCTCGCCCATCATCTTGATAGTCTGCAGATACTGTATGTCTGGAGGTCATCTTGAGCTTTGAGTGTGAGCTTTGGCAGAAGAAGCTGGGCGTAAAACTGGTGTCAGTCCCCGTGAGCACCTGCTGCTGGAGGTTGGCCTCCTGGAGGTGCCGCAGGTATTGCTCTCTACTCACACGATGGCCTATTTGGCATCCTTTTATATTTGGGCCGCGGGTCAAAGAGGGTAGACTGTGATACGCTGCCAGGCGTGCTGAGTTTCGTAGTGCCACCCTGTGAGTGCGTGCTTCCTGGCTGTCCAAACACAGGAGGTGTTGAAGTGTCGCTGTCCTTTCAGCACTGCTTTGCTGCCTGAGTGAGGAGCAACGTTATAGTATGCTTGTGCTAGGCAGTAGATCCGCCGTCACACTCTTGCTAGCTTTACTGTGCACATACAGTATGTGTTGTGTAAACAGTTGATGTGCAAGTGTGTCACCAAAGTGTTACAAACAGACCCATGGGATCAGCGTTTTTTAATTATATTGTTTGTTATAGGAACAAAAGCCAGCTAGGTCTGAATCAGCGCTCTTGCTCTTAATGCGTGTGGGTCCAGATTTGTTTCCTGTGCATACAGAGTACAAATGTAAAGCTGCAATCTGCAAGGTTCAATAATCCTCAGTGGTCGTCTGGTAGTTTTTGCCTCCCTCATTGTTCCGAACACTATTATATGCATATAAATAGCTGAATCTAGATTAGCTAGCTCTTATGCTGAGATTCCTAATGCAGATTCATTCTCCATCTGCTTTTAGAATACAGTTGTAAAGTTTTATTCAGCATGTTTTAATGATCCTTCACTTCTTCCTGAGCACTGCATAATTTTGCATCTGTTAGCGCGTACTGCTAACGGCGAGCTGCTGTATTCCGCACGAACCCATTTAAAGGTGTGCTTCTGATCACGTGTTGACCCAATTAGCATCCGTCCAGATGTGTAACAGCTAAGGTGTTTGTGAGTGAGGTGTTACTCTGAATATACCAAAATAGTGTTAATGATTGTTACAGTATGAAGCCCGAACAAAAAGCTGGGATTGGTGCAGAGACTGTGAACATGTTCGCTTGCTCTTGGACCTTTTAAACCTGACGGAGCTTGATGATAAATCACCGGAGCAAGCGTTTTTGTGCTTTTACTCTCAGCATGGTGTGCATTCTCCTATTGCGGCGTAGCTTGTAAAAGAACTGCTGACCTGGTTGGGTTTTCCGACACTCGAAAAATTAGGGAGGAATCTGATCCGAGACCAGCACCCTAGAGTTTTTTATGAACACAATGAGCTTTTTAGATGTTTCACACTGGCACTGCTTTAGTGTTCTGCATGGGTTGCCAGGTTTAAGTCATTTTAAAAATGGACAGCTTGCCCAGTAGACTGAAAAGAGTCGCACAGGGTATTGCCAGCCTTGGCTTTTATATTTTAAATGCGCTAAAGCGAGGGTATTTAGCTAGAAGTTCTAAAAGGTATGGCTACATTAAATGTATTGCTTTAAGGGGTACTGACACATGAACTAACAAACCGAATTGTAAACATCAGTTACATTTAATGCTTAACTATTAGTGATTAGATCATGTCTGTACGTACATAAAACATCAGTTTTAAGACTTTTCTGCTTTTAAATAATGTCATGGTATATGAACAATTACAACAATTATAGTTTAAACTTGCAGCGAAGAATAAATGCTATTCAGTCTAGTGTAAAAGATACAAATAAATACATTTTGTGCGACCACCAACCCCCTATCCTTGTTCCCCCTTTACAGTACGTCATAAATATTTAGCATAACAAATGTGCGGAGCCGATAATTATCAGCCTTTTACTGAGAAATCATAATTAATTAATCAGATATAAGGAGAAATAACAATAAAGAAAAACATTGAAACACAATCTAGCTTAGATTGTAGAAAACTATCATATCAGTCTGGCTCATAAAAGGTTTAATACCATGTGACACTTGTATAAACAACACAGTAAAAGCACAGATTTAAATTTAGTCAATTAATTTGTTTATTTTCTACCTTGTATACCTGTATTAGCTGTCTTTTTGTACCTCTGGAGCTATGACTTGATGATTGAAAAATCCATGATGACACAAAAAACTGCTAAAAATGTGGCTTAGGGGTAAGCACTGTCGCCTTGTACCTCCAAGGTCTGGGTTCGATTCCCGTCTCTGTGTGCATGTTCTCCCCGTGCTTGGTGGGTTTCCTCCGGGTTCTCCGGTTTCCTCCCACAGTTCAAAGACCCGCAGATTAGGCTAATTACTGTAGTGTTCTCAAATTGCTCGAGTTGTGTGACCCTGAATACAGGATAAAGCGTAAGTACAGCCTAAACAATTTACACCACTCAAAAAATTATTGGAGGAACAAGTAATCTACAGTATATTTGACATAAACACCTCTAGGGTGTGTTAATTTTTTTTAGCAGTATATTGGCTGTAATGTTTGTACAGTATTAGGCAAAAATGACTTAGAAATTATTCATGCATTCATTCATTCATCTTCTATAAAGCTTATCCTGTGTTTCCTGGGGGTCCTGGAGCCTGTACCAGGAGACTTACACCAGGAAGCGGGGTACACCCTGGGTAGGGTGCCAGTCCATCATAGGGCACACACAAATACACAAACCATGCAACTTGGGAATGCCAGTTAGTATAATCTGCATGTCTTTGGACTGTGGGATGAAACTGGAGGACCTGAAGGAAACCCACCAAGCATGGGGAGAACATATAAAGATACATGCACACTCAAAGCAGGAATTAAACCTTCGATCCTGGAGATGCACGGCTACAAGTTTCGCTTCTCTTTGTCCAGATGTTTTGTGATAGCCTACAGTATGTAAGGGTATTTTACATCTCATCAAGCATACAGTAGTATGTCATTTCATCGCTGGTCCACTGAATTCACTTCGCCGAATAAAATTGAAGCATGTATTTACAGTAAGTGCATGCTGTAAAAAACATTAGCTACAGGTCGGCACTCTTTGATGTCCAACCATGTGCATGATGTGCATCCTCATGCACATATGTAGGAGTGATTAACAGACATTAAATGCATGTCTGTCTTTGATGAGAAGCGTCTTTTGCATTTAATAAAATCGACTCACTGGGCATGAAAAAAGATGGTTAAATTTATGTTGTTCAGTATATTCTTATAGTGTATGCGCTGGAAATAAATAAATAAATGATTAAAAAAATGCGTAAAAACAAGCATTATCCTGCCAGTCCTACCCCAGTGCTTGTCTGCCAGCCTTAAAATGACACACTGCGTTGTTCCTCCATGTCCACCCCCTGCCGATCTCTTCTCTTTTATAATTACACTTACGTAATTGCATGGTCCTTGAAACGGGAATGGCAGAATTAATGATAAATATATGCATGTGTAATTTAAGGTTTTTATTCATCAGGCCAACTCTGTTGGACAACAACAACAACAACAACAACAACAACAACACAGATTTCAAATGTTTTAACATTTTGAAGCCAAATATCCTGTACAAACCCTACATTCAAGTAACACGTACAACCATTTTTAGCAGCTTAAATTGTAGTTGTAGTAAATGTCAAAGTTTTTTCTTCTTAAGCGTCCATCAGAGGATCTTAACAGAGTTGATTACTGGATTTAACCTGGTCATTCCAACACCTTTATTTATTTATTTTTTAGCCATTGAAATGTTGAATTGCCAGTGTGCTTGGGATCGTTGTCCTGTTGCATGAACGTTTCACCCCAGCTTAAGCTGATGGGAAGATGGTCTTGAATTTATCTTATGAATATTCTAGTATGAAGTGGCGTTCATTATTATCTCAATGACTGTGGTGGCAAAACAAGTCCAAATCATCACCCCTTCAGCACCATGCTTGATTTGTTTTTGGTGATGTGCTGACAAACATCTTCACCATGGCCTCCTCATTCCAGAGAATAATGTTTCAGAAGTTTCACACCCCAAAAATGACATCCTACAGTACCATATTTTTTTTGGTGTAACTTTTTTGGTCTTTTTTTTTCTGATTATTCCATCATAAATACAAATACTTAATATGCTCACAAATGCCTGTTGTAAGTCTTGGCTTTTCTTTATATCCGTAAACATTAAAAGATCTGACCTTGTGGCTGAATTTGCTGCCAAGCTCACCGCAGGGAAAACTGGCAACTCCCTTCAAGGCTGAAATAATGTAAACCATCCTTTTCACTCCATAATGGTGCATTTTGAATAGTTTGCAGATGGCCTTATAAGCCTTTTTTTGTAATCACTTGTCCGACATCATGGTTGATGTCTTTTGTTCTTGGCATGGTGTAGATACACAGCTGAGTGTTTGAGATTACAAATCTGCCAAGAGTTCAGTTTTACAGAAGGATTCACACTTTGTAATGATGAACAAATCTTGTGAATTTCATTAGAAACACCTAGTGGCTAATTATGCTTAATGATTGGGAAGAGTTGGCTTTATTTTTTCCCATCTGGCTTACTTTTTTTGTAAAAGTATGACCATATTCTTTTGTCTTTCTTCTTAATACAGTATTTCAATGTTCATGTCACCAAAGGGTTTTTATTTTTAAAAATTATTTTATTCCATTTTAACTACCTTGTTGTCTCATCTCTTTATCCCTTCCTCAGTTCTCTTCCATTACTAGTCAGGCTTGGTGAACCATACAAAATACACCATATGTTACCCCAGTTCGTAGCTCATTAGGTGCCAAGCTACTGTACCTACACTGGGACTGCCTCACGTTCTGCAGGCAGCCAGATGGATCCCCAGCAAAACACTCAATTTTACTCATATTAGCTTTAACGCTGAATATGCATTAGCTAAACTTTCACCTGTGAAAGTTCACCTGTGTGGTGGTATGTCCTGGATGACCACAAGTTTTTTTTTTTTTAAGGAAATCTCCATGGGATGTTTTTAATGATTCCATTTCGAATTTGTCGGCTTGAGTTGATAAAAGTGCTGCTGCTGCATAATAATAATGTTTCGATATCAGTAGTTCGTACTGATGCAACTATTATCTGGTATTTGATTGGCATTGTGAGTAATGTAGGAAACCGTTAACCACAAATCAATCGACACATCAATTCCTTTAATAGACGTTCTCAGGATACTTATATGATTAAAATCCATGTTGCATTTGACAATTTAAAACAATCGATATGCCTCATGAGCCCTCAGTGGGACTACAGCTTCACACATGTTCCCACATATATACTATTTTTTAGCAGCAGCTGAGTAGAATTAATGAGAAAAGATTCAGCACATCCAGTTTTTGCGCACAAATTGTTTAAGCATTTTATTATACAGTTACATAGTTTCAATTACACTTCATTGGTTTTTCTTGTTTTCCATCTTTTTTTTTAATAAAGCATGACTTAATAAAGACTTTCAAGCTGCAGAGTATTTTCACTTTTTGTTTATTTTATCTCAACCTTGCTTCACTGAATAATTTCACCTGCATATTGTAAATTTGTACTTTCTCTAATTTATTTTAGGGATTTTGTTTCAGTTAATGTGAACTAATTTCTGTAGTTAAACAATATCACATGGGAGGGAGTGCTGTTGTACTGAATATCAGCACAGCTGTGACGCGGCTGTAGTCATGAGGTGTGTGGGGGGGGGGGGGCAATAGTGCAAGCTCAAGTGTCATAGTGCTTTTATACAACAGTTTTTAAAACATCATTTATAATCAACAGGTTGTGATTTTTTTTTACATTTAATTTAACTAGTTATTTTATTCCGCCAACACATTCTGCATCTGGCTGTACTACAGATAGTACTGACTGACTGTTAGACTGGGGGTTAATTCTCTCTGGTACTATGTGGTCAAAAGGAAGAGAAAAATAAAACATTCCGCCGAAGGAAAATGTCATAAGTTTCTTTTTACATTTCAGCTTTAAAATATCAGGTAACTACTGGGATTCCCTTGGGGGGGTTACGTATCCAAAACACTGTGTACAGTCCCTTTCATGATTCAGAATGACTTAGAAGCAATTACTAAAGAAACATACGTAATCATATATATTCATATGTACTTATATACATATGTGTGGCGTGAT
>JAQQZT010000010.1:11073563-11086047 GCA_030068275.1 Clarias platycephalus
GATAGGGTTAGATGGAGGCAGATGATTCGCTGTGGCGACCCCTGAAAGGGAACAGCTGAAAGACAAAGAAGAAGAAGGTCTTTAAACCAAGGGTTCAAGTTTTACCTCGACTGCAGGTAATCTCAATTCTGTTTTTTAGGACACCGTCCTAGGATAGAGATCCTTTTTTCCCCCCTCTCTTTTCCCCTATTGCAGGTGTAGTGGTCTATGGTAAGGAGGAAGAGTACCTAAAGATGTAATATCCAAAATCCTGAAAAGACCTGTCCCTCTTCTCTTCTCTTCATTAAAGAGTACTACTGATTGCACTTGCATCCAATTCCCTCATGCAACACTCTGTTTGATGTGTATATTTCAAAAGATTCTAAGGTGTACAGCTGCTGCTGCTGCTTTGGAGCCCAAAACCCATATATGCAGGTACATATTTCTCCTTCATAAAAGGTGAGGGCTAGTACATACTGTACTTCCTTTGAGACGGCACCACTTTTTGGACAGCTTCCCATGTTACAGGGCTTCAATGGAAGCACGAGTTCACGGCCAACCACGATTGTTTAGTGTCGCTCTCATAGGGGAGAAAAAAATGCCAGCTCTCCAACCGACACGACATGGCCAGATTTACTTTCTGGATGGTTGTGGTATTAGGATTCAATCTCCAGATAATAGATCCTACTCTTCTTGAGTGCCAGCCAGAGAGGTTTAAACATGAACCTCCACCTTGATATTATGTGTCACTAGTTACTGTCAATAGGCCTGGTGTATTACTGGCTATATTCTTGGACTTACATATATCTGAACTCCAGGGCAGGTGAAGTGATACTCAGCATTCTAGTCTCCTCAAGGCTAAGCTGTGCTGAGTGCATATAAGAGCAAGAAAGACAGGGTGTTGTGTAAACCCACTTAGGAAAGTTATACATTGTGAAGAACCACCTGGGTTACAGTATGATGTTCACCCTACTTAAAAAGAAGTAGGATCTGGGATGAGGGTAAACTGTTGCTCAGTGAGGTAATATCAGATGACTGATAGATAATAATACCCTGTGTTTTTTTTAACCCTCACCATTTGTGCTGTGTTTTACTGTATGTGTATGCAAGATCAATTATTCTGAATCTTCCAGTGACGACTACTACACAAAAAAGTTTAAATCCTAAATACGTTCAAATTCAAAGCCTTGACACATATGTATAAAAACAACCCTAAAGTCGATGCCTACATATATGGATAAATTTAGGTGTGCTTTTGCAGAATGTTTAAAAATGGAAAATGGAGTTGAGAAAGTGTGAGAGTATGTATGCCAGGAAGGAGGGTGACAAAGCACAAGATTTAAAAAGGTGTTGGAAACATGGTCGTATGATGAAAGCATTATCCCACTTTTCATAGCCAAATGAATCATATGATGCCGTTTGTTTTAAACCAAGACAACCAGAACCCATTCCAATGCGCTGGTACCCGTGTGGTCACGCTTAATTTGCTTTGGGCAAACAGTATGTGCATACGTGTAGGATTCAGTCTTGCGTGGAGGTTGTATGATAATAGCTGTCACTCTGATGCTGTTATATTTGACAAGCATGACAAGCAGTGTCTTTGATATGCCATTTTAGTCCAAATAATTGTCAGTACTCTGAAATTAGATATACAGATCCGGGGTGGGATTCCTTTGGAACTGGCAAACACAGAAATGCCATGTTATGTGTCTATTCAGAGATTTATGATGTCTTAATTCCTTTATTATATACTTGAATTCCAGCTGTCCTGTGCACCTGGAGATTTTCAGGCTTCACATTTGGCTCAGTTATACAGTATGACAGGTGCTTGTCTCCGTGTCACTAGTATTGACAAGTGCTCTCTATTGAACTCTGGGTTGGTAAGGCTGCTTGTCAGTATTAAAGGCTCAAAAACGTTCCTAGAGTGGCATCGTCATATCATAAGACAATTACAAAAACCCCCATCACTATGATTAATACTGTCAATCCCCAAACCATGCAACTAACTCACTGGCTTCCAGAGCGAAGAGTGCTTACTTCCTCTCGTCCATCCATATATTTATTTATGCAAAATAATTTCTACATGTTTGGGCCATTGGGAGGAGTTCCTAGGAGGCCAGTGTTTCAGACAGTCTGATCATGGAGAAAAGTTTCTACTTTGATGGTATCGACACACTGGGATAAATACATTGAGGATAGAGGATTATATATAGAAATAAAAGGTTTTACTCTTACACATAGTGTTCCCGAATTCAGCATAGTCAAAAGTCCTGGTTTGACTCGAACATACCCCGTACAGTATGTGTATCTCATTACATTTCGTCGTTTCTCTGTGAGTATGTGAATGCCTATTATGTTTTGTCTATTAAGGCTTTTCAGATAAAAAAAAAAAGTATAAGTAAGAATAAATATGTAGCCTATTTAGAGCCAAATCATTTCGTTGCTGTATCAATTAGAAAGCCATGCCAGACTGTCTGCTTCACTAGCGTTCCTCTGAAGTCTTCATTTAATGGAGTATGTTTGCACAGAACACACTCTCGAGCATACTTAATGAAAGAATAATCATGAGTGTTTTTATATCCATCAGATGGAGCTGGGGAGTGTTTAATGTGGATTTGTACCTTATTAATTCCAAATTATTTAACACCCTGTGTGTAAATGTGAATCTGTATTATATATATATTTTTTTTGTGTAGGAAAAGGAGAAGCTGTATGTGGAACTGAAGCATATATTAGCTCGTCAGCCTGGTCCAGAGGCAGCCGAACAACTTCAGATCTACCAGCAAACACTGAAGGAAAAGACCAAACAGCTCAAGGTTCTTTTGAGTCTCTCTCTTTCTTTCACTCCCGCACTCTCGTTTTTTTTCTTTTTTCTTTGTCCATGATTTACTCTTTCACTTCTGAAGGGACAGCCAATCCACTCTGAGCCGCATTCACCCCCCGCACACACACACCCCCCGCCCCAAAATGCCATGCCGCAGTGAGGGCTTTTATCAGATCATAAATCATTTTCCCACTTATTTCCCTCTCTATGCTCACCCCTCACTCTCTCCATCATGGATATGAATAATTAGTTACCCTTCTGCCTAATTAAGAGCTCTTGTGCCTGGTCACAAATGGCTAGCACTAACATTGTCTGGGGTTTTCAGTCTTGCCTGTAGCTTTGTGTGTGCTTTAGATGGCCCAAATCCTTCATCATAAAAAAAAAGACCTGCATGCAATAATGATGAGATCTACTTTCACTAATCTGCTTTTAGAAAGAAAAAAAAAAAGTCACCTGGACAGAACTATGTTCAAAGAATGTAGATGCTAAAGTCAAGATAGTCACAAACGTTATATGAGAAACCAGTGGAGAACCACAGGTTCAATGGTGTGTGTTTTGTAAGGATGTAAGGATCCTAAAAACAGTAAAATTATGGTCCTGCCTTAAGACAGAACTATGTTCAGGAACATAAGTATTGTTTTCTCCAGGTGTGCCCATGAACAAGTCCCAATTTCTCTTCTTCACAGCTGTAGTTAAAAACAATCAGGCATGCAGATCTACTGGAAACACAGTAATGATACACTTACACTTTAGTTTTTTGGCTAAAAATTAAGTAATATCAGAATTATTGTCGGTCAAATGTTGTAGCATAAATAAAAGTGACCAGAGATCAGATTTGTTATTTTGATGGAAAAATAAAAATTAATTAGCATTGTGTTTGAGGAATGCCTATATAAATGCCTAAATAAAACATGATTTCTATAATATGTATCTTGTTCGAAAAACAACGAAAGGAAAATCCAATGCTTGCCTTCCTCCCTATCTAATGTACCTGCACCATGTTCAGGCTGGTATTATCTGGTATTTAAAGAGTGTAACTTTCTGATATGTGCAATCTATGGCCATATATACAACAACAACAAAAAAAGCTAAAATATGCGAGCTTGTAGCTTATGGACATGATTTATAGTGCTAGTCTAAAGCAGCAGTATATACAGTTCAAGGTCTGACATGAAAAAATTGACAGCATACAAAAACTAGTGTACCATTGATTATATAAAAGGTCAAATGTCATGACCAGCGTAATAAGAAGCAACATATAACTACTAATACAGTGCATTAGAATATTGTGGAAAAGTTTATTATTATTATTATGATGATGATGATGTTGATCATCATCATCGTTTAATTAAAAAAGTGAAGCTATCGCAAATTCGAGATTAATTACACAAAGTGAAATATTTAAAAGCTTTTTTTGGTTTAATTTCAATGATTATGGAATGATTATTTCAATGGTTTACGGCTCAATCAAATATGCAGTATCTCAGAGATTTTTAAAAAGATTCACGATTCAGTCATGAATTAAAAAATATATAGATTTACAATACAAACATTATTGTAGACCAGGTTGCTTTAATAGCAGCCTTCAGCTTATCTGCACTGTTGCGTCAGGTGTTTCTCATCTTCCTCTTGACAATACCCCATAGATTGTCTATGGGGTTCAGGTTAGGCGGGTTGGCAAGCCAATCAAGCATAATATATAATTGCAACTTGTTATTGGTAGTTTTGGCACTGGAGGCAGGTGCTATGTCCTGCTGAAAAAGGAAATCAGCTTCTTTATAAAGCTTTTTGGCAGATAGAAGCATGAAGTGCTATAAAATCTTCTGGTAGATGTCTGCATTTACTTTGGACTTGAGGAACCAACAGTGGCCTAACACCAGGAGATGACATAGCAACACAATTCATCACGGACTGTAGAAACTTCACACTGGACTCCAAGCAACCTGTATTCTGTGCCTCTCCAATCTTTTCCTTCAGACTCTGGGATCTAAACAACACACTCCCAGGTTTGTGATCTGATGTTTGTACTGTGACTGTGGTTTAAAACCCAGCTGTGGTCCAACTTCAGCAGGGTCCTGCAAGTCAAATTTCTTTATCCATCAACAAAACCTGCCCTTCATTGTAAGGAATGAATCCAAAGAAGAGATACATGAGACCAAAGAATAACTGGGTGTGCAACAACAGCAGCAACTTCATTTGGACCCTCCATCACAGCACATACTTGCCAATATGAGGAAGAGAATGATGGATAAGCTTTGGGGTAACCAGGGCAATCTGAAAATAAGTGGCTGACTGGAATAAATCATTTTGGATCCCATGCAAATCTACTACAGACATAATTAGATGGTGTACAGTCATGTGTAAAAGGTACAGTAGTACACACTTTTTATTTCTATGAATCTTGCATTAGTCAAAATTCAACCTCAGACAGCACATAGTGCCATAAAAATATACAGTATTTGTCCCTTCTTTTTTATTCATGGTTGTCCGCTTAAATTATTTGATTCAGATCAAACAAACTTTGATATTACACAAGGAAAATCCGAATGGATGCATAATGCAGTTTTTAAAAACTGCATTGAAAATATCGAAACCTCGCTGGCCTTATGTGAAAAACTAATTCCCAATTAATTGTTCATATGTACTATTCACTGAATGAACTGTAATCAACCATATTTGGGAAACCGGAGTAAAATTTTACCTGCCACACCCAGTCCAGATTTCAAAAAGCAACATGATTTAAGGAAATTCAGGAACAGAAAGGGTTACCAAGCCATTTCTAAGGGCTTGAGACTCCAGCAAACCATATCCACAAATAGTTAGAACAAACAAATTGGGAAGGTTCACGGCTGTCCCAAGAGTGGCCCGACCTACCAAAATTACTCCTAGAGCACAACTACAACTCATCCAGGAGCTCATAAAACCCAGAACATAATATAAAGAACTGCAGGCCATACTTACCTCAGATAAGGTTCATGATTCAACAGTAAGAAAGAGACTGGGCGAAAATAGCATCCATGGTAAAGTTCCAAGGTGAAATCCATTGCTGACCAATAAGAGCACAAAGGCTTGTTTCACTTTTGCCAAAAAATATCTTTATTGTTCCCAACACTTTTGAGCAAATATTCTGTGGACTGATGAGACAAAGGTTTTGGAAAGTATGCATCCTGTTACATGTGGCAAAAACTAACATACAAAGAACATCATACCAATAATCAAACATGGTGATAATCTGAAGCTGCAGAGCCCCAGACCATCTCACTACCACCATCACCACCACCATGTTTGACTGTTGTTCTGAAGCTGCAGAGCCCCAGACCATCACACTACCACCACCACCACCACCACGTTTGACTGTTGATCTGAAGCTGCAGAGCCCCAGACCATCATAGTACCAACACCACCACCACGTATGACTGTTGTTCTGAAGCTGCAGAGCCCCAGACCATCACACTACCACCACCACCATGTTTGACTGTTGTTCTGAAGCTGCAGAGCCCCAGACCATCATAGTACCACCACCACCACCACCACCACGTTTGACTGTTGGTCTGAAGCTGCAGAGCCCCAGACCATCATAGTACCACCACCACCACCACCACGTTTGACTGTTGGTCTGAAGCTGCAGAGCAAAATGAAGCTGACGCTGCAAAAATACTTTTGAAATTATGTTGAGCTCCGGCGCACTTGGGTTATGCAGTATGATAATGATCTGAAACACACCGGCCATATGAGAAGTCCACTTCTAAAGGGCTCAAAACAAATAAACACCCCCCCACACAAAATTAGGGTCAGACATCAACCCAACTGAAATGCTGTGGCGTGACTTTAAGAGAGCTGTTGATCTGTGAATTGAAGCAATACGAGAGCTGTTGATCTGTGAACTGAAGCAATGTTGTAAAGAAGAATTGACCAGATCAGATGATTTTTATTATTATATTAACTATTGCACAAGACTGTATACTCTATATCTACACTAACTAAAAATTTAGTTACAGAACACTTCAACATAGTAAAGAGGAAGCTATTCCCACAGCTTGGCCAAGTACCCATAACAACCAGGACCAAAAATGACTGGATATGCAATCAACAATTAAAGTTGGACTCACTATCACCCCTCCATTACAGAACACAGTTGCCAGTATGAGGCAGAGAATAACGGATAAGCTAGCCGTGTCAAATCCTAAGACTGATTACCAAGGCTTAGTGGGGAAGCTCCATTAGATAGTATTGTAGCAGATCAATAGAGGCCTCACAACAATCCCCATTACCACTGTAACTCAAACCCATGGACTGGTATATGCTACAGCCACTGTATGCTTGACTACACCATCAAGAAAACAACAGTACATACCAGCCCTGAAAATGAGAGATTGAAAGCTAAGATCGAGACCAGAGGTCGCAATAGAACATCTTTTTGTTCATTATTTTGACTGACAGGATCATAAAATTCCATCATAGTCGATTATCATCTGTTAAAGTATTATTTTTTTAATAGTCCTTAGTCATTTTCATTCATAATTTTTTTTTAGTGTGGTAATAATAAATACACAAAACATCCTTATAGATTATGCAGTTATAGAGACATGAAAGATAGAAAGATGAATAGAGACATTGACCTTGTGGTCACCTTTCATGTCAACACCACACAAAGCAGATGTGGCTGTTTTTTTCCCCTTGTGGATTGACAGCAGAGGACACTAAATACACTGCAGCCATTGTGACTAAACATACAAATTTGAACAGGGCAATTTTGCAAGATTAGAATTAATGAAACAATTAATTACAATTAGAATATAAACAAAACAATTACAAGAAATCAGCTGGACGTAAACTGGGTGCTCGCTTTAGTGTAATCAAAAGAATCAAGGCAGATGCTGCAGAGGCAATTGTCATTAGGTGTGTGTCTTTGCCTTGTTACGACACAGAGCTACCAGGAGAGGAAGGAAAACAAGGAAGTGAATCTTCATGCTATGCCTAATATGTATGTATATTTAAAAAAAATTATAAATAAATAAAGGCAAATGCAATAGTGATGTCATCTTAGGTAAGAAACAACATGGGGCATGAAACACACATGCTAACACAGACATATACACACACACATATACACATACACACAAAGTTCTTCTAAGTCGTATACATACATATACATACATACATACATACATCACATAGTATACACACACACCCTTTGTGGGTTGTAACAGATGACTTCTCGTGCCTGTTTTAATTTACATCTGAAGGCTGAGCTTGCAATCTGCTGCTGCACTGGAGACTACAAGTATCGGTTCAGCCAAAGTTTTGAAGTTGGGGAACATTTCTCCCAGAAAAGTGATCAGAAGTTGTCATGACGCTTTTAATGTGAGAATTCCTGAGCCTGCAAGCACTTGCTTCACCTGCCAGATATCTCACAGTATGCACTCCTTATGTACCATTGGCACAGCTGCTCCTATCTGTGATGTACACGGTCCTGACATTTACATCAAGATGTGTTAAATAACTTTGCACTATGGCACCTTTTGTTTGAACCAACTATTTTTGAAGTACTATTTGGTTAAAGCCCTGGGTTTAATCAGTAAAGATTGCATTGGTGTTAAAAAGGATACCCCAGCATTAAGTGCAGTCTCTAGGGGAAAAAAGTGGGCCATTTTTTATTTAGTAAATATATTATAGTAGGGGAGTGGTGGCTCAAGTGGCTAAGGCTCTAGGTTGATGATTTGAGGATCCATGTCCGGGCCCTTTCGTCAGTGGGTTTCCACACCCCATACCACCCAGTCGCGGCATGCATTGCCGGGTCCAAGCCCGGTTAGAAAAGTGGGCGGGTTGCGTCTGGAAGGGCAAAATCTGTTCCAGGTTGTGTGCAGATCGGATGGTCCGCTAAGGCGATCCCTTGACGGAAGCAGAAAGATCAGTGAAGGAAAACAAAGCAGTTGATGACAAACACTATGAAGGGTCAGTGGCATCACCACCAACCTCCACAGAACAGAGGTGAAGGTACCAGATGACTTTGATCATGATCTGAAACATACGAGGACACTGGTCAAGCATGGTGCTCACTAATCCTTATAGATAATATAACCCATTCCATTAGCAATAATTTATAGATAAATACAGCAAAACACTAACCTTAATAAAAGACACTGCTAACGAGATAAAGGAAATCAGGTGGGAAAAAAGTTAAAGGTTTTCGACAAAGTCAACTGGCAGATATTAAAGCTAATTTCTATGCATTCATCTTCCTGAAGAGCAGACGGAATCCCTCAAAACAACAATAATAAATTTTTTAAAAAAGCGGCAGTACAAGTATCACAAAAGAAAAATTCAGGCAGGTTTTTTTTTTACGCATGGTCTGAATGTGGGCTTTGTGCTGCACTGGATGTAAATCACACTCGCTTCTAAAAACCAGTCATGTGTTGTTCTGAGAGTGGCATATGCAGAATTACATTTGAAAGGATCGGGAATATATACCTAACATACTGTACTGTATTATATATATACTGTATAATAGATTACTAAACTATTATTGTATGATTGATTTCATGGGCTGTGATTAAATGAATAAGTGTGGCATGCTCAAGCATTTCAGGGGGACCTTGAAAACAATAGGAGGAGCCTTTTGGACATACAATTTGTTATTTAAATGATTTAACTATTATTAAATTAGATGACACGTTATATTATAGATCCTGATCTATTTTTTTATTTTGCAGTGAATTGCAGCAGATTTGATTATGTAAAGGAATTCTTTGTCAGATTGGTCAAAGTTGTTACCGAATACTCACCCACATTCAGACTTGACTCTTTATTTTCTTTAGGTTCGACACCCCAGATTTAGTTTACTCAGCCATGTCTGCTTTCTTAAAGTCAGCCTTGAGCTCCACTTTGTAGCATTCTTCATGGATCAGCTTACCTCCCAGTATGTGTAATTGGTCAAATTAATTCTGAATCAGCGAATTTGTTCAGAAAATGAGCCCGGGAGTCTCGTTCATTCCCATTTCGAAGCGCTACTGCAGGCTCAGCTTTACTCTTTGTGCAGGAAATTTTATGGCCACGGCTAAATCTGATCTTACATCAGCACTCCTGCTTTGAGCTTCATTATGAGTGCAGGCCTGTTTATTTACCAGCTGAATGCTGAGGCTTCTAAAGACTCCTGTTAAATGAGACTCTCTGAATTAGTGCAACTCTCTTTCTTTTCTCTTTAATCGGCAGAAGAGGTGTGACTGAGACCTATTCACTTCTACAAATGCCTGGCAAATCCCCCTTGGCAAGACAGCACATTTGGGACCTTTTCTGCTTCTTTCTCTTCATCCTCTTTTTGTCTCAATCTTTAAACATTGCTGTGTACATGTGTGCACACACACACACTTTCCACTGTGTCTTACCCTTTTTCCTTCTTTCATGCTGTTTGAATTGGAGTTCTTATAGAAAGAACAGACTTTGAACACATTTAGATACTCACCCAGTGATATGAGAAACAGAGACATTCAGATGATTGCCAGTGTCCACTCAAATCAGCAGCAGAAAATTGATGAAATTATTCGGTGTACTTGTCTTCCATGTACCTCATCTCCTTTTACATCATAGCTTTATACTACTGTAGCTGTATTTACTCATAATGAAAAGTCCTTAATATGAATGTTTACTCAAAGATGTACTAGTATAATAAAACTGAAGTGCTAATATTTAACAATATTTCTGAATATAGCACTGAGGGGACATAAGTATTCATAAACTTTTGCTTTTTATTATTTCATATATTTTCAGTGCATATACTGTATGCATTTCAACATTTTTATATCCTGGGCCTTGATCATTAAGCTAGATATAAATGGATTCATGCATAATTTATTTGTATGAGTGTTTACACACAAAGAAAAAAAATAAATAGTCTTCATGAAATTCTTCGACATTATTGTAAAACTTTTATATTCTGCTCTGTTTTGTGTACCTTTATGCTTATTCAGGCTAACTTACAGTATGTAAATCTTGATCCATCAGTTTATGATAGCCAGTGAGTTCTAGTTGTTCAGGTTAGGTTGATAAGATGATGTACAGTATGAATGTTAGCAATGTATATTTAGGATGATTTATAAGTCAGTCATTCTAGTTACCACATGATCTGGTCAAATTTCCAAAGCGTTCTCATGGTTTGAGCTTCCCTTATGCAGTAGGACAGACACCTCTGTAGATTAGTGGCAATGCTTTATTTAAACTGAGATTTTTTGAGTGTAAAACCATTGATCTCGCTTTTATTGTGCTGAAGGGATGACCTTGAATTCACCTTTATAATTTCTCTGAATTTTTAGATTAGATAGCATTCTTGTAAACGTAAGTTTCTGCCTCAGAAAACCTTAGATGCATTCTAATTGTAGTAATTTTGCCATTTTTATATAAAAAAAAAAAATAATAATAATTCATATCTGAATATAAATTCTGAAAAAAAAAAAAAAAAAAAAAAAAAAATGTTCCAAGGCAAATTTTTCCAAACATAGACAGAGGTTGAAAACATTTCATGCAACAAGTAGCAATCATGGTGAAGGTGAAAGCTTTCTGAAATTCTCAGGGACAATATTATTATACAACACTCAATAATAAGTTAACCACTCAACAATACTCAACACTCAATAAGAAGTTGCTAAAGAGCAACTAATATGCAGTTGGAAAGTTCATGGAACCACAGCTAATTGTTCCCAGACAGGAGCAGCTGGTGCTCTCAGACTAATACGAAAGCTAAGAGCAGTATGGCCTGAAAGCAGCAGTTATGTATCCAGACATATTGGATTTTTTCATAGCAGTTCTGAAACTGAAATTTTGGGGAAAAAAAATATTTCAACAACTTCAAACATCTCACCAAAATAGCACAAGGAGGCCTTTTAAGATTATGAAGTCTATTAGATGCACCTTCTACCATTTAACAAGAGGAACAGGCAAAATTAAACTTAAAAAAAAAAAAAAAAGTACTTATATTCTTATTTTGTGACAGTTCATTATTTTATTAGAACATTTACTGACGCATCTTACAGTCAGATGTCGTCCACTGTATTATGATGCAAAAACATTTTTGACTTCTCAAACTTTCATTTTTCTACCAATAAGCAACAACTTAAGATCTTAGGATTTAACAATAACTGTGGTGATTAATATCTTTCAACTTACAATTCTAATAACTCAAACTGATGCAGTAAGTAGCCTCATCTTTCTTAAACAGCCTTTTCAGAAATGATGGTCATTGAAAAGTTGTTAAAATGCTTGAGGAGTGTCAAATTAATGGACTGCATCACGCAAAGAAAACACCTAAGGTGGTCGCTGAGATTACTATAATTGTCATGAATAGGAACAGCAGGCAAGTGCAGAAAGTAACATTTATTAAGCAAAGCAAACACAATTAAACAGAAATAAGACATTGGGAATTAACCTGAGATTTCTCTACAAGGCAAATAAACTGCATGACAACACCAATGCTAAACAACTAGATAAGACTAAACCGAAACTTAAATACCCAAGATCCTAATTAACAAGCTGAACTCACTACACCTGTGAACATGAAGCACAAGACAATTAGAAACTCTTTTTAATTTAAAAGTCCCCATATGTAATATGTAATATATATACTCAGCAAAAAAAGAAACGTCCTCTGACTTTCAACTGTTTTTACTTTCAGTAAACTTAATGTGTAAA
>JAQQZT010000010.1:11086147-11098163 GCA_030068275.1 Clarias platycephalus
CGACCATTCCACAGGTGCATGTTAATTAACTGATTATGGTTAATTGAACATGCATGGAAAACATTGTTTAAACCCTTCACAATGAAGATCTGTAAAGTTATTATTATTGTTGAAATACACAGTCCTGAAAAAGGGGCGTTTCTTTTTTTGCTGAGTATATATATATATATATATATATAAAATAATTATTATCAAGGACAACAACATATTAATAGGACACAATAATTAAATTTTTATTTAATCAAGAAATCTGTAATATAGGCTAGTAATCTGTAAAAAAAAAAAAAAAAATACATCACTGTAATACTGTCATAAAAAATTCTGACATAAAAAAAAAAGGTTCGTTGGGGAGCATAAAGATTGGACTTTAGAGCAATGGAAAAGGACATGATGGGTCTGATGAGTCCAACGTACATTACCCTATACTTGTCTCCATGCATAGTGTCCACTGTATAAGTCTCTTGAGGCAGTATTATGATATGGGGTTCCCTAAGTAAGATGTAGAGCATAAGATGTAGGCATTTCTGTCGCAATGAAATGAATTCAGCTGACCACCTGAATGTACATTACTGAACGACCAGGCTACTTCATTAATGCATTTCTTCAGTGATGGCACGGCCATAAATAAATTAATAAATAAGCCATTAATAATTAATATTAAGGACAACCTATAGTGAGTTTGAAGGGAAAAGTAAACATAAATTCCTTTGTTAATTTTCATCATTTTCTTGTCAGGCGCTGTCATCAGAACTCAACATGTGCGAGTCTCAGGCACAGGAGTACAAGTACGAGATTGAGAGATTGGCTGGTGAGCTACAGAACGTGAAGAAGAAGTATTTCATGCAGAAACGCAAGGAGCAGGCATACAGGTGAGAGCATGATAAAATAAGACCATGACACAGAAGGTATTAACTAACTTTAATACGTTTTTTTTTTTTTTTTTTCATGTTCATGTTTAAAATGCATGTGTACTATAACTGATCTTCGCAAGAACTGGCAATTCCTGACATGATAATTAAATACAAATCAAAATTATGGATGTCATAGACTGAGTATGAGTATAAGTACTTCCATGTGGGTATTTGACGATAGTAAGTACAGATACTCGTCAGTCTGGAATAATTTATTTGCATCATTTATTTCAATAATTTATTTGATTATTCATTTAGAATATACTATTATGTACACAATGTTTTTTTATAAGTTTTAAAAAGTAAGCACTTCTGGCAGATTGGTTGTATTCCTGACACCTTCCCTTTTATTCCTTAATCATTCTATCAAGTTAACTACAACTATGTCAGCTGTAGTTGTGAGTGGTTTAGTACTGAGCCACCCTTCATTTTTTAATATTGACAGACTGAAAATGCCTAAAGATACATACAGTACTGTATTAAAATTTGGTTGTTTATGTAACAACCTCTGCAGCAACCTCATTTCCCCTCTCAACCTCTCTGCATTCAGCATCACCAGTATACTTATATTTTATCTTCATTTCATCAAAATATAAAGGGATAACTTTACAGTACATGTTTGAATTGAACACTTTAGCAGAGACATACAGATAAAGGAATAGTTAAAGCGGATAAACTTGAATGTTTTATTGCCCCCATCTCATGAAGAAACACACACAAGGAATACAAGTTTGTGAAAAACACACACCTAGAGTCATTGCTAAATAATGCAATATACAGTACAGATGACTATATAAGTAACTGATTCTCAGCAGGAGGTGATAAGATAAAAATGTTTCCTTTAAATAAACTAATAAAACCAGATAATATGTACCTTATTTACCATATTTATTCAATGGTTAATGTGTTTTATCAGGAATTAATAGGGAGAACTGCCTGTGAGGTAAAACAGGTAACTAGCAAAACAGCATCAGTCGCTGATGTGAACTGGTAAAGCTTCTTAAACTTACATGTATAACTTAAATAGTAAGTAGAAGATTCACTGAATTTCTGGTTGAATGTTTTTCTTCTAATGTATACATCGGTTATACATGATTAAATTAACATTACATTAACACAATTATGTTTCTGTATGTTCTTCATGAATTCATCAAGCTTTTAAAAAAAAAAAAATAAATAAAATATATATATATATATATATATTTTTTTAAATGATTAAGCTCAGAGAAAATGAAAAACTAATTAAAATAATGAAAGAAAATTTACTTTTCATGTTAAATATACATTATATAAAACAAGGAAAAACAAGAAATAATAATAAAAAAAAAAACATGAAACACCTTCAGCTGAGTTTCCTAGAAGTAGTAATAAACACACCGGTAACGCAATATAAAGAAATGACCATTTAAGATTTGATGTGTATAAATGCTGCCTGAGGTCATGCTGCCCTACAGCATCGTTAATTGACTGTCTTTTCTGTACCTATGGCTCCCGGGATTATTGCATACTGCTCCTAAATGAAAAGCTGGCACACCCACATTAGCGGCCACAGATTGCTTGGCTCTGATTAGCCAGTCTGCACCATCTGGTGTAGTAGTTTGACTGTGCTGTTTCCTGTTGCTTGGTTGGAGGTCCCACTGTTGGTTTATTGGAAGGATTTCAGATATGGCGGCCAACCAATGCAAAACCCAAGAGCATGTGTGCATGCTGACTGGCCTGTGTGTCCTATGAAAATTAATTTACAGGTAGATATTGGACATAGAGGAGTATCGGAATGTCTTTACTATATAAACAACCTCTATTTTAGAGGGTAGGAAATGTAAATAAAAAATTTTAAATCTGCGTTTATTATTAATATACTGTACAGGTGAAACTCGAAAAATTTTAATATCGTGCAAAAGTTAATTTATTTCAGTAATGCAACGTAAAAGGTGAAACTAATATATGAGAGACTCATTACATGCAAAGCAAGATAGTTCAAGCCGTGATTTGTCATAATTGAGATGATTATGGCTTACAGATCATGAAATGGCATAAAACTAAAATTTAATTAAACGTTTTAATTAGCACAGTTTGCTCATTTATTTTTGTGCATAGGAGTGCTCCTAACAGACATTGTCATATTTTCTCTTAATAATTAATTTGATATTGAATAAATCATTACTTCGGCTGATTCTTCACTGTTAATATAAACAATGATCTAATTGCTAAATAGTGTAAGAGAATGCACAGCTGATAAAGCTACTGCATAGATTATCTAGTTTGATTATCGTTTATAAGAAATAGTAGGTGGATTTTATATATTTATATATTTTCTATTTGTCTACAGAAAGCTTACATTACATGCAAATAGTATATACTGTTGGTATAAATGAAATATAAGCTATTGTCAAAATAAATGCCGTCATTCTTATATAATAGTATTTTGCTTATAGACAATAAGTTGGATTTATGGTTGTACAGTACGTCTGTGAGGCGAGTATACACAGAGTTTCGGTTCATTTTCTGATGCGCTCAAGTTCACCGAAAACAATACAGAACAGTGCACCCTGTTTGCTTTCATTATTTTACAAAAGCATAATGTTTTTATAAAGGCTATGTAGCTTATATAGTTTTATTATATAGTTTTTGCACATTAACCTGGCAAACTGTTTCTGATAAACACCCAAAACACTGCTCTGTCGAGATTCTTTTCAAAGGTAAAGTGCAGGTTAATTTGTTTGTTTCTTTTACTTTACAGCAGTGATTCCGTTAGTATGCACTCACGCGAGTGTCATTAGCCATGTTCCTTGCTAATTTTTCAGATAAAACAGTCTTTCCGTTAATGGTTGTGTGAAACTCAAATAAGAGAGGTTTACCGTGTATGATGAGAAGGGAGAGAGGGGGAGGGGCTGATTCCTCCTCTCTTCTTACTTTAGCTTCACACACACACACACACACACACACACACACACACACACACAGCGCCTGCACGCATAAACGGAAACACTTATCTGTCTTGATTTATTTTTACTTTTTTTAAAGTTAAAGCGCAGGTTAATTTGTTTTATTTTTACTTTTACTTATATTTGTACTTGTATTAATAATTTTTATGTATAAAATTTTTTGGGCTGTGGAATTAATATTTTGAGTTTCCATTATTTCTTATGGGAAAATTCCCTTTGGTTTACGAGTTTTTTTAAATACGAGCTCGCTTCCGGAAAGAATTATGCTCGTAATCCAAGGTTCCACTGTAAATGGAATTTAATTATACTACATGGTTTCGGTAAATATTGTACACATTGTAGTTTCCCCAGACACTTAAGGGTACTTAAGCTTGTTTATCTTGGGGCAAACATAAAACAATTCTGTGTAGCACTTAAGTGGTTGATCTCACACTCAAATGAAAAAAATTACCCCTCTGCCCCATTGATCCTGAGGGGCCAAGTACCAAAGAAGAACCAAGTAGCTTACCATTCAATAAGGGGCCCAATAACTTATGCAGAAATCTAATACCTAGTTAAAGAGATAAAAGGCCATTCATTTTAAATGTAGGATCAATATTGGAGAACTTGGTTGATAGGGGAGGTCTCTACTACAAATTGCCTTAATCGCCTGCATGAGTAGTAGTAGTTTGATACAGAAAATACAGTACTGGAAAGAGGAGAGAGCAGCTGCCCACTCTTTCAACAAGAAAAAACATCTGATAATGTATTGTCATCTTAAACACTTTGTCCCTAACTAACTGCCTCTAATTCATTATAAATTGCCTCTGAACCATATTTGTTGTTTTATTTAGAGTGACAAAGGTAACTAGTTTCTAACACAGGACTGACTCCCAAACGAAGCTGACTCCCTGACACAAGGGATTGTACACCTTAGCACTCTAGCATTTCGTTTAATGCTATTTGGGATTCAAACCTGTTAGAAGTTAGCTGATATTCTAAAATGGAATAAGTAAAAATGTATAGTTAATCTCTCAAGTTTTTAGGACTGTCCACCATCTTCATGGTTTATGGTGATATACAGACCAACACCACTCCCTCTCTTGTGATACTGCTTAACTCGTCATGTTAAAAGATGTTAAAGGTAGAATGGGTGTAGTGTCTCATTTCAGGGGCCTCAACCGTTTTGATTATGCCTCTGATTACATCATAGTGTTGTGACTAAGGCTGTCACATTTTGAAGGTTACCACATTCAAATGCAGCTTTCATCTGTAAAGGAAGGGTGTGACGGTGTAGGCTACTGTATATCGTCCGATCTATCCCAAGATTCTTCTGAAGCCAGTGAAGACACCAGAAGAGACGATGGCATACACAGGGTAAGATGATATTAAAAAGAAATATATTAGAAACATAAAATTTATATATATATCAAAATAAAACATTTTTAAAACAATACAAAACCAGCGGGTTCATATGAAATCCACTGCAGGAGAGAGAGGTTTTCATAAAACATGGTTAAGTGTTGCACGATGTAAGCCAGCTGCAGTTTGGCTCCATAGACCAGCCTGTCGGTTCAGCCGTCATGGTCTGCGTAGTGAGCGGAGACCGTGTACTGTTCAGCCCTTGGAAATGAGACACACCCAACAGAAGCAGTGTGGAATTTAAGGGAGGAGATAAGTGCAGAAAGCGAAGAAGAAATTTTTCAATAAAACAGGACAGGTTTGCTTGACAGTACACAGTTCAGAACACAGCTGTGTGTAAATTGTGTGGGAGAACGGTTCCGACAAAAACAGGAATACAATAAATGAGTTTTAAAGTTGACTTATATTTCTAATATTTATTGCATCTTATGTCTTTTTCTCCTGCTACTTTTTTAAAAATATAGTCATGTAACAGTTTATTAAATATGATTAATAATTATCTATATCAACTTTTATGAAAAAATATTGTGATTAGTTTTTTTCCAATATTGCCCAGCCCTATGTAACTGGACAAACAATTTAGGTTTCGAGTCCAGCAACAGAATAGTAGAAGTTTTTTTTTTTCAAACTGTTTTATCTGATAGTAAATCTTCGTAAACCTACAATACATGATAAAGCGGAATTTATCCCCCAATAAGCCTTACCAATTCATTAATCAATATCTGTTAATTTTCTTCCTACAGCCTTTTGCAGGAAATGTGCTTTAGGTAGCAGTTTGCATTGAACCAGAACTATAATTGCATACATTTTACAGGAACGCATGCTTGTGTTGTTAAAGTCAGTTATTCGGCAAGAGACGTTTTTGGAGTTTGACCCCAAATGTCCTGTGTAGTTTTAGCATCACTGATGTTTTGTTGCTGGAAATCTGCTGAGCGCATGGACAGCAGCTAAGCCTGACGAGCAGCAGATCGATTGCTTTTTCTCCTGCAGGCGCGAGTAATGGCTTGGAATTACACAAATCCCTAGCAGCAGCTTCTAAACATATGGCCTGATTGTAAAGGGAGGCTGGTGTTAACAAAAAGCAGGCTGAATGAGACATAAAGCCATTTTATAGATTAAGATGTTAAAAGAAATGGTGTTTAAAGTGTGTTCAGGACAATGGCTGTAGCTCAGCGTATAGATTTTATTACTACATACTGTAGTAAGGATGTAACCGAATATGAGTACATTATCCAGATTGAACGGATAATGTGATAATTAATACAAGCACAGGTAAAAGGGGAAGATGAACATATAGTCTTTTTAGTCTTTTTTTTTTTTTTGGGTGTGTGCTGAATCAAAACAAGAACATGTGTATGAGTACCGTAGGTTTTACCTTTTATTTGGAGCTGAAAACTTTAACTTTTATTTGCCAGGTTTCCCTTAACTCAGCCTAATACAATATACAATACTGTATGTTTTCTGATTTTTTTTAAGTGTCTGAAATACTCTGCAATGTATTCATATTTTATTCAGCATTTTCTAGTGTCATCAGGGCATAAACTCTACCGGTCACATCCATAACCACTAAACAAACAGCCATACAGATAATAGCCTCGCGCTTCATATTCTTAAAGCATGCACGATGGTGAGCTCCAATGACCTGAAGCACTGCTAAATCTGATTAGAATGCTTGCCAGTTTTCACTCTTTCTGTTTTTGTTTTCTTTTTCTTAATTCTCAATTCACCAGAAGTGTTTGCCCATGTGGATCTCCCCACATTAGAACGAGATAACGGAATTAGCATGTGTAATTTAAAATCTCTTTCCAGCAAGTCCATCTTAAGGATCATTAAAAGGCAATTCACTGCTCCTCTTGCTAGTGCTAGGATTTAAAGTATCTGAGCTGCCAGCATCTTATCAGGATGTCGGCCCGTCGATGCCAGAGGACAGGGAAAATCCTGCTTGCGTAGAGGTTTTGTGCATGTAATTAGCATATGTTATCCGGCAAACGTCTAGATTTGTAATCACAAGGCGGAAAATCTTTGCGAGCTCGAAGCGGCAATTAAGGCAAAGTTAATCGATAATGGCAGGTTTCAGGTTTTCAACCAGTTGCAAAAGCAAGCATAAATAATACATGGTCTGGGAGTGTAGTTATCATTGGCTAATTGATAACAGGTTAACAAAGTGCATGTGTGTGCTGTACTGTATCTGTGTGAGGCTTTAGGCAGTGGCATGAAAAGGCCATGTTAACAGAAGTTTTATTGAACACGCACGCACACACACACACACACACACACTTCTTTATCTTACTTTTTCTGTAAGGACCACTGACTATTGCTTTTTAAATAAGCAGAAGAAATGAGGCGGCACGGTGGTGTAGTGGTTAGCATGGTCGCCTTGTACCTCCAGGGTCCGGGTTCAATTCCCGGCCAGGCTCGATTCCCATCTCTGTGTGCATGGAGTTTGCATGTTCTCCCCGTGCTTGGTGGGTTTCCTCCGGGTACTTCGGTTTCCTCCCACAGTCCAAAGATATGCAGATTAGGCTAATTGGCGTTTCCAAAATTGCCCGTAGTGTGTGTGCATGTGTGTGCCCTGCGATGGATTGGCACCCTGTCCAGGGTGTACCCTGCCTTGTGCCCTAAGTCTCCTGGAATAGACTCCAGGTCCCCGCGACCCTAAATACAGGATAAAGCGGTATAGAAGATTAGTGAGTGAGAAGAAATGAATTGAATGCAGTTAGTTTTACAAAAGGTCTGAGGCTTCAGGTATGATGACACCAAGGCCATGAAATCATTCTGGTCTTTAACCCTCCCCTCCAATCCACAAGAAAACCTGAAACCTGGTGGTCTGTGGACCGTAGTGTGCTAGCTAAGCTGACTAGTTTGCGTAGCCCAGCACCTGATCTCAAATTTTACTGCTATACTGTATGAGTTGCCCATATCTGACCATAAATTAATCTCATTCACAGTTAATGTTTCACTATCCAAATCTCCTTAGGAATGCTCAATGCCTTTCAGGGACTTAAAAAAGGCCAATCCTTCCCTTGTCCACTACAATCAACAACCTCCCATGCAGTAACCATCTATCCACCCCTGATGTTCTGGTATTTTACTACAGTTCTGAACTATGGTACAGATCCTCCTGGTCATTCTTGCATCTCTTAAACCATGAACCGTCTCTTTTGCTCTGTCTGCACTCTGGTTTACTCCTGAGCTTCTTCATCAGCTCAAATACAGGGGCTGTGGCCTAGAACGCCTTTATGCAGTAAAATAACTGACCTCACTCTACACAGAGCAATATGTAGTGAACATGTGCATCGTTATAAAGATGGTATGACCTCTTCTAAATCTGCATATTACAATAAGCTACTTACATCTGGTGAAGGCAACATTAAAAACTTGTTTTCTACAATAGTATCCTAAAACCTTCTTACACACGTCCACCCCACCTATATTGTACTGCTCAATGTGATGCTTTCATGACCTTCTCAATGCCAAAATTATTAATATTCATCAACAGCTAGACTCTTCATCAAATACTTTTTATAGCTCGCACCTCAGCTGCTTTGCTGATCGTCCTTTTACTGCTCTCTCTTCTTTTAAGCTCCCTACTGAATCTGAAATTTCAAATTTTATCCATAAGTCTAAATCTTCCACATGTCAGCTCGATCCTCTGCCAACTCAGCTGGTAAAAGCCTATACACCCTCACTCACCTCTCTCATAACTGGTATTATTCACCCCTTTCTCATTTCGGGCATTGTTCATCATCTCTTAAAACAGCTGCAATAACTCCTATTCTTAAAAAACCCAGCACTAACCTTAATAATCTCATAAATTTTTCATCTAATATTAAATCTTTCTTTTATTTAATTCTGGAAGAAGTAGTAGCAATACTCTTCCACTCTCACCTTCATGACAATAACGTTTTTGAATAATTTTCTTCAGAGTTCTATACTAAGAACCTGCTTTGGTAATGTCCTCCTGATGGCTGCTGATGCTGGACTCTTACACACCAAAACACACACAAAATGCTTTGCTTTAATTGGCTTCACTGACATCTCTCTTGCCTGGTTTACTTTATACCTTTCTGATTACTCAGGTTGCTCAAATAAAATAAAAAACACCCCCTGTCAGCTGTGGTGTTCCCCAAATCTGTGTCCTTGGGCCCCTTCTGTTCCTCATTTATCTTCTTTCGTTGGTCACATTAGAAAATTCAGTATACATTTCCATTGGTATGCAGCTGATACACAACCTTACATCTCTACAAAGCATGACTCTTCTTTTCTACCTTCCTGCTTCAGTAATGAAATAAACACTTTTCCCCCATGTTAATAGTGTCTGCAGTTCATGTTACCTTCAGATCCATAACATTACTCGTCTCCCCTAATTTTTCACCCTACAAAGTGCTGCTACTTTGACCCCTACATGTGTCACATCCCACATTGATTACAGTATAATTCACAAAAGCTCCTCCATAAACGTAAACTCATCCAGAACTCACTGCCCGCATCATAACTCAAATACCCATTATGCATCACATCACCCCCAACTACACTGGCTCCCTATCAATTACCATATAGAGTTTTAAAATTCTTCTCCTCACTTTTAAAGCACCCCATAATGTCGCTCCTCCTTATCTATCAGAGCTTGTGCAGATTTACACTCCCTCTCACACTGTTTGTTCTTCCTCATCAAGTTTCCTCTTTACACCTCCTGCCCGCTTGACGACCATGGGCTCCAGAGGCTTTAGCCGTGCTGCTACTTGTCTCTGGAATTCCTTTCCAGAAAACAACTGTAAAATAGACATTCCAAGCACATTCAAATCACGTCATTTATTTGGATGCTCTTATTCCACATGATTTAAGGCTGCACTTAAATCTCCATGACTTCTGTTTTAGGTGATACTTTGTCAATTGTTTTATCTAATATTATCATGTTATTTTTTGCTTAGTGTTAATTATGTGTTGCTTGTTTAAATTTTGGACTGTGACCTTGGGTGACTAGAAAGGCGCCTCCATCCATCTAAGAACCTGTGTAGTCCAACTAGGGACCGTGGAGGCCAATGGTGACCATTGTATTTATTCCCTTATTTTATGACTGTGGTAGGACCTCCAGTCAACATTTACATTACACACTTACACACTACGGGCAATTTGGGAACACCCATTAGCCTAACATTCATGTGTTTTTGGACTGTGGGACGAGAAACCAAAATTCTGGGAGTAAACCCACCAAGCAGGGGGGAGAACATGCAAACTAGTAAGGCACCTATACAGTATAAATAAAATGTATTATTATTATTATTATTATTATTATTATGAGGCTCTCCCAAGATCAATACTGTCAGATATTCCTGCTGTTGTGGGGACCAATATATAAAAACATTCACACACACCACAGAGTATAGTCCTGCTATATAGAGTAAAATGCTAATATTGCTTATAAAACTAATATGGGGAAGTGGTAGCTCAGGTGGCTAAGGTTCTAGGTTGTTGGTTTGGGGAACTGAGGATCCAGGTTCAAGCCCGCCCGTCAGTGGGTTGCCACACTCTATAATACCCAGCCACTGCATGCAGTGCCAGTCCCAAGGCCAGATAAAATGGGAGGAGTTGTTGTCCAGATCGATGGTCTGCTGTGGCGAGCCCGTAACAGAAGCAGCCGATTAACAACTTACAGAACTGATACTTATTTTAAAAGGAATAAATAAAAACATACAGTAAGAATAAATTAATCAGAAAATAATTATCATTATCAAATTATCATTAATCACCAATGATTATAAATTATTATGAGATTTTTAACTTTATATGCAATCATTTTATATTTTAATATTCACATTGAGGTGGCACTGTGACCTCAAACCTTTCAGAGTAGAGTGTTTGAAAGTTCTCCCTCTGTGAATGTCCTCCATCTGTATGATGGGTTTCTTCCATGTACTCCACTTTCCTCACACAGTCCACAGACATGCAGATTAGGCTGATTGGTGTTTCCAAACTCCCTGTAGTGTAGCAGAGTGTCTGCTTGCATGCCCCGTGATGGTTTGGCACCCTGTCCAAAGTGTGCCCCGCCTAGTACCACTGGGATAGTCTCCAGGCTATACAGGATAATCGGTAGAGAATGATTGAGTGAGAGAGTATTATCAACTCATAAAGATTAAGTTAGCATAGTCATTTAATTAATGTTCAAAATGGAATTTGTATGGAGTGAACATACAGTACAGTACTTTATGATCTATAATTTAACCTAACTTAGGTCAGATAATTTGGTAAAGATCTTAATAAAATCGTATGAAAACCCCAAAGATCTTTATTAGTAAAATTGTATGTAAATGTGTAAAAAATATTACAAGGCCAAGTCAAAATGATAAGGTCTGTCTAGATTAAAATAAAATATCTTAACTCTCTACATTTTAATGCAGTTTGGGCATTTGAAATGAATAAGCTATAAAAGCATGTTTTGTCTGTAATCTGTATGTAAATGTGGGAGTAATTTATTGCCAATTAAACTATTTGCAGCTGATGTGGCACATTTCATATGTTAATTTAAACAAAGCCAGAAGCTCTTATTTGTGTCGTTCCAAACGAACAGGATATTTATGAATATGATATTTCTCATGTAAATGTGCCTCCAAACAGTTTAGGATTGTATTAGAATAATTTAGAATAATTTTGTTTTTCTTTCTCATGTTGAAATGCAGATGTTTGTGTGTGTGTGTGTGTGTGTGTGTGTGTGTGTGTGTGTGTGTGTGTGTGTGTGCGCGCGTGTGTGTGTGTGTGTGT
>JAQQZT010000010.1:11123441-11133891 GCA_030068275.1 Clarias platycephalus
TAAGCGTCCTTCAATCGATTGTCACAAATCAATCGCTTGGTAGGATTTAAGAGCAATCACTTTGACAGTCAACATTTGAAGCTGTATTTATTTATTTTAGATAGCCCGCAAAATCAAAAAATTGGACGCAGCCCCCCGTTCCTCTTGGGAACCAAGAAATACCGACTGTAGTAGCCTGACCCACTGTCTGGTAGGGGAACATGTTCCATGGCCCCATTCCCAGCAACTTCTGTCAGAAAATGCACACTTTCCGGTTTCATGGAAGTGGAGACCACGCCATTGAAACGCGGAGGGTGATGTGAGAACTAAATCCTGTAGTGTCTCTCTACAGTGCTTAGTACCCAAGGAGATATACTTGGCAGTAGCTTAAATGCTGCCAGTTTCTCAGAAAGGGCAAAAGTCTCAGCGGCTTGGTTAAACGGGGGTGATGTTAGATGTCTGGCATCCTGAAGCACGGCAGGAAAGAACCGAAGAGCTAACACTTTATTGGAGACAGGTGTTGCCCGAAACACCAGTGGTGGCGGAGCAAAACACCGACCTCCTGGGGGTGTCAGGGAGAACACTTCATTCTTGAAAGGAATTCTGAGTGCCTCTCTCCATTGGGGGGCCACCCCCATGGTCCTGGGCACATGAACCTCAGGGCTTCTTGTAAAGAAGACAATATGCCAGTCTGACCTCTTTTGAGGCGGATTGTGAGGCGCGTCGCACCCCAATCTTTACGAGGGGGTGGGCGGCTCAAAAACACTCTCCTTGTGTTTCACGCCTCGCAAGAGTCAGACCCGGCGGGGAAGGAATTTCCCGAAGGCTTGTTCATATAACTTCACCTCATGAACCTAGTGGCGAACGAGTTAACAATATCGCCAAACAGGCCAGAAGGCGAGATAGGGGCATCAAGGAGGAATGTCACGATCCTTATCCCTGATGCGGCTGAGATTCAGCCACAAGTGCCTCCCTGCGAAAACCATTGCAGCCATAAAACAGCCGATAGCACGAGCCGTCTGCTTTGTTGCACGCAGAAACAAGTCTGTGACCCGGCGTAATTCCAATACGCCCTATCTGAAGAGCCCCGCCAGTGCTCAAATCTCTCAGCAGGTCAGCGTGTTAGGCCTGGAAGACCACCATGGTGTGCAATGGAGCACCAACCTGACCTGCTGCCTGAAAAGCTTTTCCCTCCAGGGAAGATGAAAGTCTACACAGCTTGAAAGGAAGTATTAGCTTTTCAGGAAGGATGATGTCCCAGAAGAGAGATAGCCTGGAAGCGTCTCTTCTATCTGGGCGTCATCATATACTGTAACTCCGCGCTTCCACATCAACTATATTTAAACAAATAAATAAGTCGATGGCAGGAAAGCACGGGATTAATACAGCTTACTCCATGAAAGGGTTAACTCATATGAAGATAGCTAAGGAGGTGGAGAGAGCGTCGTTGAGGCTCCGCCCCCCGGCCACCTGACAGGAACTGCCGTCTAATGTTTTCCAAGTGCTTGGAGGCTATTTGCATCTCCGCGGAAGCAAGAGAGGATGTTTATCCTTGCCCATTCACAAGAAGCGCAGGGCGCGCTTGAGAGCGGACAGAGGGATTTCCTGATCCAACGAGGGAATGAGAGATAGGAGTTTTAAATCCGTCTCTCACAGCTCTGCCGGATACATTTTAAGCCAGGAATGCGCCGCGGCCCTTAGCTTCTCAAAGAATGCGGGGCGCGCGCGAGCACTTTAATCGACGCAGTAAAGTGTAGAGATCGCCCTCCGATGGATTATACACATGGAGGGACATCTCGTTTAAAACTCTGCCATATCGGTGAGTTAAACACTTCTTATTTTGCTGGTTTAAACACAGACACGCTCAACACAACTAGGTGAAGACAAAGAATCTGAGGAATGTTTCTGGTTCACTCCTATTTATAACCTGCAGGTGCGTCTCATCAGATGACGTCACCCGACCGAGGTTATATAAGCCAAAATTTGGCGTGTTTGATACACACATGCTTCACAACCGGCAACATGACAAGATGTTTCCCATAGCGTTTTCACGCAGCATCGAGTGTAGCCTTTGAAATGGAACTAAGTGCATGATGGAATCTTGGAATAAAAGGGGGACGTCAAAACTAGGACAGAATAATTCAACAAACACTAGCCACAAAGCAGTCAGTAAAAATGTAAATGATGTACTGATATACTGAACCTGAAAAAAAAAGGAAAATTACAACTACAGCCCTTTCATAGTCCTACCTTATGTTTAAGCCCCCTTGCAAGTCTCCAATGTCTGATCCATTTATCCTTCAATCCCTCTGATCCTGTGATTATGCAGTTTTATTCTGTCCTTGCAGAAATCCAAAGTTGATATTGTTTTTTACTATTTTGATTCAGAGTGGTCCTCAAGTGCTTCATTGGGTGAAAGACCATAAAAGAAGGTAGGAAAAAATAGATGCCTATGGAAAGACCAAGAACAACCCAAAAACTAGACCTAACAAGAAGCTAATGTGAAATGGATTTGTATATTTATTGAGTTTTTATTCATTTATTTATTGTAGCTTTGCACTGGAAAAAAGGTATTCAAGGATGAGTTACAGTAGTAATGGCAAACACAGTACACCTAAGCCCTGTTCTCCTTTCTCTCTCTCTCTCTCTCTCTCTCTCTCTCAAGCAACAGAAGTGGTGAGCGGGCTGAAAAGCATGCTTTTTTGTTTATTTTCACTAAATTAAAGTTCACTTACTGCGCCAAGTGATGAGAAACATATAAAAGCATGCATTCTTCCATAAATGGAAAAAAAAACAGTTAAAAACACATATTGACATAAGAACAACTCCACCTCTTTCAAACTTTACTTTACTGTAGATGATTTCAGAAATCAGCACTAGATCTAGGAGAGTGGCTTTGAGGATTTGCACTTTTTTGGCCTGGGTTGCACTTAGCATTTCAGTTCACCTCAAAAGGTGTTAAAGTAAAATAAGGATGAGGTCAGTGGTCTGTGCACAACACTTGAGTTCCTTCATTACAAACTCGCCAAATCAAGTCAGGTTAGGAATGGAAGAAGCCATTGTCATGCAATGAGATCTTTTAGTAATTTGTTTCCAGTGAAGAGAACTTGTATCACTAGAACACACAAAGACATTCTAAACTATTTTGTACTTCCAACTCTGGGACAAAAGTTTAGGCTAAATCACTCATGTGTGTTTGATTAGTTATAAGTGTACTGTAGTAACAAATTATGGAATCTAATTATGGAAATCACTTGGAATAAGGTAATACTGTAACTTCACGGGCCCGGGTATGTGGCAATAACTCCTAACCGAGTTAATGGTGTTGGTGAATAATGCTTTTCTTTGGCAAGTTATCCGGAAATTTGTATGTTCCATTCGCTGAATGTTCACGGAAATGTCTGCAGTGAGCGCTGAGCCACCATGGCTGGGGCATCATTCATGGACGTTTGGACTGCTTTAAAGTGTTTGCACCTTTCAACTGTTTTACTGTGAGTTCACGCAGTCAAATAAAAGTCTGTGTCTTCTGCAAATATCAGTCGGTTTCACGCCTTGCTGATTTAATTTGAGCGTCACTTGTACTATTAAAACACACAGACTATATTTTATTCCTTGAGTACAATTATCATAATAACCACAATTGTTAGACATGCTGAATAACGTTAGCCAACTTAGATTAATTGGGTATATCTAAACTGCTATGTACACTACACTACAGTATTGTTTTTAGCTAACAACAGTATGCTCTAATTCCTCTCAAATAGGTCTTACCTATGAACATTTACAGTACCTGCCATATGAGTAACAATAGGGTATAACACCATATAACCATATTGTTAGTAGTGTTATTGTGACAACATACAAGTTCATTGCAAGTTGTATAAGTCAGATCTAGCCATTTCTTATATAACCTGAAAAACCTAAAATAATCTAAAGCTCTCGTTAGCTTATCAGATTTTTTACTCTTTCCAGTGACTTACTTTCACACTATGTGATTCTGTCACATTCTCTTTCTAGCATAACATCAATTACATTTCTTGGCTGGTGCTTTTATTTCTTGTTGCAGCAATGAAAAAAAAAAACTGAATAAGAAATGTTCCTCCCTTTTTTTTTTTTTAAGAATCTTTTTGTAAATATCTTGAATCAGTTACACAAGACAAAGTTCCTACAGTAAATCTCATTGTTGGAAGAAATCACTCCTGATCAATATGAAACAGAGCTGTTTTAATGAGTTAGTGGAGTTCCAGCCCACTTGGTCTGCAGTGTTGGCCATTAAAAGTAGACACCCCCCCCCCCCCCACACACACACACCCCTACTTTTTTTTTCAGGGTGTTCACTGGAGGGATGAAGGTACAGTACAGGAGTGTGTGCCATGTCCAACATTAAAAAAAAACCTTGGTCCGCAGTGATGCAAACTGAACTGTTGTCTTTTGTTCAGAGATGGCTCCAAAACCCATGTTAGAAACTATATTGCCATGAGGACAGACTACGTTATTGACATGAACAAACACTTATGCAAATATAAATCTGAAAAACATTCATATTTTTGGTATTATGTAGCAAAATTGTATTTTCACTGCAGTAATGGGTTACTTGCACTTAGGGCTAAGATTACCTTCACTGTGAAATAATATGAATCTCACCTCACTGGAAGCACGCTCTATATTTGGCAGTATACAGTAGATAGGAGGCAACCTCTTTTTTTTGCCTGCTTTAAGTTATATTGTTGGGCTAAAATTAGTCTGGTGTTTCTTTATACTGAAAGGTTTATGTATAACGAAGCATACAGACGGATGCCTTTTTCCAGATTAATGAATGGATCTTTAAAAGTTTCCTTAAATACCGTATATACAGTATTAAATATAGCTGAGCTTCTGCAGGCAGTAAAATAGTTGCACTGCTATTGAGGTAGATGAGCCAGAAACAAAAGATTTTTCTTTCTCTAAAGAAGCAAGAAGTATGACACGCTGCTAGAAAATATTTTGTTTATTGTTTCTTTGATTCACAAGGGTGATAATCACAAATGCCAAATTTTTTTACTTCTTAATTGTTTTAGTTGTGAATTTTGGAATGAAAAAATACTCCCAATGGACAATTGTGTTTGTGATCGTGTTAAAACATAATTTAGCATCATTAATAGTGTTAGATTTTAATTAAGAAAAAAGTTTTGTTTGTCTTTGTATTGTGTCACTGGCAGGAAAAAATGAAGAAAAAAAATGTCGTTAAAAAGCTAGTTAAAGATTATAAAAAATGGTCAAAAACTTTAGTTTACAGCATCATCATAGTATATATATACTGTATAGAGAGAGAGAGAGAGAGAGAGAGAGAGAGAGAGAGAGAGAGACTATATTGCCAAAATGTATTCACGCGCATATGCATATGAACTTGAGTAACATTCAATTCTTGATTCATAGGGTTTAATATGATGGTTGGGCCACCTTTTGCAGCCATAAAAGCTTCGACTCTTCTGGAAACGCTTTCCACAAGGTTTAGGAGTGTGTTTATGGGAAATTCTGACCATTCTTTCTGGAGTGCAGACACTGATTGTCATGGGGCGGAGCGGAACGAGGTGAATCCAAGTGCAGATGAAGTGCAACAATGTCAGACAAGAGCGCGGTCGGAATGCGGAAGCAATACCGGGAGATCCCTCTGCGCAGCCAAATCGTAAAACGAGAGCCATATTCAAAAGAGGAAGCGTTAAATCGGTAACCGGGAAATCAAGCAGCGAGGTGACAATCCAAAAAACGAGAAGCGAAAGCCATGGTCAAAACAAGGAAGTGCGAGGTCAAAACCGGGAGATCAAAGAACGAGGCAAACAAATCCGAGATGAGCAAGCGAAAACGAGAAACAAAGCGAGCTTGGCAACATGAAATCAGAAGAGAAAAAAACGCGAGAAAATCGAGGCACGAAACACAAGATAACACTGAGTAATCAGTGGAGGATAGGAAACAGGTGCGCAGAAGGGGCAGAAACGGGACCGTGGGGAAAAGACACAAGACAGGTAAGAAAAACAAAGGCACGTGTCGACGGTGACCGTGTGGGAAAAAGTGCAGACAGGACATGAATCATGACACTGATGTTGGATAAGAAGGCCTGGCTAATTCATCTCAAAGGTGTTCTATCGGGTTGAGGTCAGGACTCTGTGTAGTCAAATTCTTCTGTACCAAACTCCATCTGTTTATCCATGTTTTTATGGAATTTGCTTTGTGCACTGGTGCGCAGTCATATTGGAACAGTAAGGGGCCATAACCAAACTGTTCCCACAAAGTTGGGAGCACGAAATTGTGCAAAATGTATTGGTACGTACTGTATGGTGAAGCATTAAGAGTTCCTTTCCCTGAAAGTAAGGGGCCGAGCCCACTGACTGAAAAACAAGCCCGCTTCTTATAGAATGGTCAAAGATTTCCATAAACATGCATATGAACTTGAGTAACGTCCCATTCCTAATTCATGGGGGTTAATATGATGTTGGCTGCACACTAGTGCAAAGTCCATGGAAAGACATGGATGAGCGAGTTTGCTGTTGAATAACTTGACTGGCCCTGCACAGAGTCCTGACCTCAACCCGATAGAACACTTTTGGGATACTGATTTGTTAGTTTAATGTTGCTGCAGATTTTATCATAATACAGAATTGATTTTAATCTCGTGTTTATATGGAGCAACCTCTTCACACGTGTGAAAAATACACAGCTAATCTCTTACACTGAAGCAACCTTAACTTATACTGTAGGACTATATTTCATTTAGGACAACAAGGAACATTTAATCTACTGCATGCATGCAGTAAGTAGCTCTTTAAATTGCTAAATTGATATGATCAGTATATTGCTAGAATCATTATTGAAAATTACCTACTGAACCTTGAAGAGGTCATGTTCACACACATTATAGTGTACTAAATGTGGTCACACTGACACGAGCACGTGTTAGACTAAATGTCTATGCATCATATGTACAGTATATACTCAATAAGTTTTAGGGGTATTGACTTAGTGGCGTATAGTAGTGAAGACCAAATCAGGACAAAGTGTAATTCCATTTTTTATCCATTTGCTCTTACTCGTCCCAGTTTCCTAACTTAGGAACTATTCAGAAATTTGATATTTATCATTAGAAATATACAGTAAGAACTGACCTTTAACAATCAGCCTACTTACTAAAAGAGAACTTCATCAATCAATATAAAACTAAAGGAAGACAAAATCAATGAAATATATTTCTATATTTATTCACCATACTAAGGCATAAAACATTACTGCATCAAATGTTTCATATTATCAGAACCTAATTTATTATTATTAATAAATATGCTTTAAAATCATTTTAGTAAATACCAACTACGGTACATGCATACAGAAGGCCCACAGAGATTAAAATATAAGCACAACGAAGTCTATTATATTAGTGTAGTCGAGGTGGTTGTCGTCTGTTACCAGAGTTGTAACGTTGGCAGCAGAGCCTGCTTTCATGATGGTATCAGTCATAATTGACTCTACTGTGACAACGATGTGGAGCTTCTGTGCCTGGTGTTTAGACAGGCATTACATCACCAGCTGGAACTGGTACGGTAATGAGTAACAAGGATGCTTAGGGGAAATAATGTACTGGAGTAAAAGTATACATTTTATTTAGGAACTGTAACAGAGTAAATGTGAAATTTGCAAGAAATCTAAATAATGAAGGAGAGAAAGTATTTGTACTCTGTTATATTACTACATTGTTTTTTTTTTCTACGCTAGATGAAATATTGGTGATATGGCGATAAAATTGTTAAGTGATGGAGGACATTTATTCATTATTTATTCGTTATTCATTATTGTATTTATATTTTTTTAGGTTTTTTTATAAGGAGAATATTCTGCATATACAAAAGAATTCTCCCATGTCTGCTTTGTGTATTATGCCATTACGTTTCACACTATGGGAAAGTGTTCATGACAGAGTTATTGTCACATTATAATTGATCAAAGGAAGGAGCCTGTTAAGATGTGCTACAACAAGGTAATTGTGAATGCAGATATAAAAGGTTAAAAAATACAAAATGTTTAATGTAGTATGTAAAAAGTACAAATTGAAATAATTATTTCACAAAATGTAAAAACAAACTGCATTATAGCCAAATGGTTGTGGAATAAAAAAATAATAATAATAAATCCTGGTGGGGAAAAAAAAACAAGAGTGGTAACAGCAACCTTTAAAAATATATTTAAAATCAGGGAACAATACATTTAAAAAAACCTGACTTTGAGGAAACGATCGAATTCTGTACTTGGCTACACTGCAATATCCACTTCATTAAAGGTGATGATCTTGTCTGCATTATCGTAAAAAAAAAAAGGCTGAGCTGTCCAATTATACCAGATGCAGTAAAGATTGAGGAATGGATACAGAGAGAGAGAGAGAGAGAGAGAGAGAGAAGGAGGAGGTGAATGAAGGTGTGAAAGAGAGCCAAGAGATATGTGTCCTTGGACAGTGATCAAAAGGAAGAGAGGAGGAGACAACAGACACCTGCTACTGGGATTTTACACACACACACACACACACACGCACACGCACACACGCACACATTTACTCACTAACTAGCAAGCCAGCAGCATGCGTCCCTGTAAAACTAGCTCCCAAAAGGCCATGTCTTATCAAGAATCACAATCGATCTGCAGATCCAGAGCTGGAAACAGCACTCCATTCGGGAGAATTAACAGCATCTTGCCGCACATACACAGTACATTACTAACCTAAAACACCTTCACAAAGTTGTTATGTTCTTCTGGGGTTGCAGGAGAGATTCTAGATAAGCCTCTGTGTGGAATAAAAATGTGCAGTAAACTGCAATAATTGTATATATTGTGATAAAGAAATCCATACGCAGTAAAATATCCACTGTTGACTTTCTTTCAGAGTACGAGTTGAAAGAAAGTCATACGAGTTGAACGGGACCTATAAACACTGAATGTTAATTCAACCCAGGAGATTTTGCTGTGTAGTAACTACAACAAATAATGTGGATTTTGTTATTATGACCTGTGGTGATTATTGGACTTTTATTCTTTTCACATTTAAACAAACATCAGCATTTTTGCGTTTGAATTCCCTGTTGCTAATTAACTACAAGATACATAAAAATCTTCACTTTTCAAGGCAAATCATGACCTTAATATTATAACCTTTTATTTAGTTTTAAAATGAAAAAGAGCTAGAAGCACAATGATGAAACTGACCAACTAACTAACTAAATCACTAACAATAACAATTATTATTATTATTATTATTATTATTATTATAAAATGCATATACAGAATATACATTGCTGATTAAATGTTTCAGACGCTTTCAAGTTTTCTAAATTTTTTTATATTTCATGTTCATTTTAAAATTGACCGTTTTCTCCCCCTCATCAAGTAAAAACAGGTCTTTGGTGTTTTTAGTTAATTAATAAATTAATAAATAACAACAACAACAACAACAACAACAATAATAATAGTTGTTGTTGCTGTTGTTGTTGTTATATTTTGTAATAATAATAATAATAATAATAATAATAATAATAACACTACTACTTCTACTACTACTACTACTACTACTACTACTACTACTACTAAAAATAATAATAAAGACTGGAATATCTGATTTACATGTAATAAAATATTAGTTTTATATTGTTTATATATTCAGACTATTTCCAATTGAGCTCTGGTGCATCCTACCCCTTTCAATGATGCTTAAGATGCTCTACAATTTGACTCCACTTGTGAATAAAAATCCACAGTCCACCTGTGAATAACTGAATTCATAGACGTTTAGGAAAGGCACACACCTGTCTATATAAAGTCTCCCAGTACACATGATATGTCAAGACACAGGTCTGAGGAAGGATGTGAGAACATTTCTACAGCATTAAAAGTGACCAAGAGCACAGCAGCCTCCATTGTTCTTAATGGAAGAGATTTGGAACTACCAACAGTCTTCCCAGATCTGACCATCAAGCCAAATTGAGCAATCGAGAATGAAGGGTCTTATCAGACAGGTAACCAAAAACCGAAGGGTCACTGTAAATGATATCCTGAGTTTTCTTGTAGAGAAGGGACAGCCTTACTGAAGATCCATCACTCCAGCACTCCACCAATCAGGCCCCCATGGTACTGTAGAGTGACCAGACAGAAGCCATTCCTTCAGCCATTCCTTGACCATGAGAAACAAAATCCTATGGTCTGATGACACAAAGATTGAATTACTTGGAATTAGAAAATCAGAAACATGCCATCACCTTAGTAAAGCTCATTTTCAAGTTACAATCTACTTTGTTAAAAGTGATATGTTGTAAAGATCCAGCATCTGTGATAACTGGTACTCACACACAGAGGTGAAAAGTAATGAATTACATTTACTCGCATTACTGTAATTGAGTAGATTTTTTGTGTACTTCTACATTTTAAAGTAGTTTTTAAAATCTGTAATTTTACTTTTACT
>JAQQZT010000010.1:11142075-11152908 GCA_030068275.1 Clarias platycephalus
GTAGAATTAACCCAGCATTATAGTTAAATATGACCAAGCATTTGGGTTGAATATTTAACCCATTTTGCTGGGTTAAATTAACCCAGCATGTAGTTAGTCCAATATTTAACCCAGTGTTTTTAGGGTGTACAGGCAATTTGGGAATGCCGTTTAGCCTAATATGCATGACGTTCCACTGTAGGAGAAAACTGTTCACAGAATGAACATGCAAACTTCATGCACTCCAAGGTGGAAAGCGAACCTGGACCCTGGAGGTGAAAGGTGACAATCCTAACCACTACGCCACCATGCAACATTAAAAGAAACAAAGAATACTAAACCAATTGTTTAACAGGATTTCTGCTCAAGTCACTGTGGTAAGAGCACCAAGTGCTTATCAATGGAACACCAGGGAACATGCTACGAACTCATGCTACAAAATGTGCATACAAAACATTTTACCGTACAGTCATTTCTAAGCTTTTGTGTGAGTTTGTGTGATCGATGACAGGCGAATTGGTTAGAATTGTGAGCTGAATGATGGGGCATTTGTAAATGTGATGTGGCTTGTACTTTAGAAAGCTGTCGGGAATTTGAGTCCCATTTGAAAGTATTGCATTGAAGTGTAAAGTTCTGAGAGTTCACTTTTCCGCTGGACGAGAATGTGGGCTTGTGATACTGAGCTTTCCTTTAAAAAAATGTAGCTCACATAAAAGATAAGTCTTCTTAGGTTATAGGTTCATGATATCAGTTGTTTGCCAGATAGTCTGGTAGTTCCAAGAGATCTCATGGCTGGTAAATTCTGATTCATAAAATCAGAATGAGTTAAAAAATCTTTTGTCCATGACTTTTTCCACCTGGTCCCTTTGTAAACTGTTCGTAAAACAATAATATGTGTTCATTCAACAGTTCTTGAGAAATGCTAGAAATGGAAGTATCGTCCATCGAGCATTATTAATAAAAAACCTGAGTTTATTCTAAAAATACTCAAAACATTATTGGTATGGTTACCTAAGGTAAGGAGGAATCATGAAAGACTAGTTAAAAAAAAGCACTTTACAAACATGTACCCATATGGCAACAACTGCATCTGGCCGTAGTGTGTTGAATGTGTGAGTGAGTGGATTGACACCCTGTTCACGGTGTACCCCGCGTTGTGCTCCCCCCCCCAACAACCCTGAATACAGGATAAAGCGGTATAGACGATAAGTGAGTGAGTAAGTGAGTGAGTGTATAACAGCTAAGACTGTTTAAGGATACATTGCCTCATTCATTTAAAATGACAATAAAGATCTGTCTTAATGTTAGTTTGATTTACCATCATAATAATAATAATAGTAATAGTAATAATAACACATGAGTAAACTGCTATAATGATCACAATCATATTGAGAGATACAATATAATATGCGCTAAAAAATAATCAAAAATAAGAAAGTATTCAAACAGAATACATACCTATGATGAAATAGTATTGAACTGAACCGTTCAGTTTTCATCTTAGAATATAAAGCAGGTGAACATGCAGAGATAAGAGTAGAGATAAGGCAGGAAAGTGAGGGATCAGGTGAGAGAGAACCGATAACAGAGGATGAAGGATATTTATTAGGATTAGGTCTGTTCTTGATGTTGGCAAAAGTAAGGTCTTGAATATAAATTACTTTTCTCTCACTGATATCAGATCTGAATAAAGAAAGTTCATTATAATAGGAGAGCTCCAAAAAATACTCTTACGTGTCCTTGCAGAAGTGCCCTCACATTAAAACAAACCCCAAGTATCCTTTCAAACCCCTACCTTTGAAAAATGCCGTGCATGACACGTTGAACGGCGGTGTCTGGCCCAATGTAATGATTAGTGATTTTAATGATTATATATTTGTGGCCTTACATCTGAAGCCATGCTTATTCTTGTAGTTATCCATCAGCCAACCATGTAGCAGCAGCACGATGCACAAAAACAAGAGAAGCAGGTAGCTTCAGTTGATGTTCACAAAATGCCTTGTTGATGAGGGATACTAGTTTGAGCTGATCACATTTTATACCTGTGGTGAGTAGGAACACATGTCAGAAAGCTGAATACATCAAACCTTATGATGAAGTGTTCATAAAATGTAGAAGACCACCTTCTGTCAGCCAACAAGAGTCTAAAACTACAGAGAGCATTTTTTTTTTCTAACAACATGTACCTGGTGTGTTTTATTTCGAATTTGCAGACATTATTGCACTCATTCTTAATTTTTTTTTTTTTTGTATCTCGGGAACTGTTTCTTTCTCAGAAAGAACCCACATCATTGGAAACAAAGGGATTAACCTCATTGTCTAGAAAGACACAGGGGATTTCAGTTTGTTAGCTGCAGGAGAGACATGCAGAACACTGAAGAAGACGAAAATAGATAAAAAGTGATATTTCATATTCTCATATGAATTCATATTCTGTGATTTCATATTCTCATATGAAATATCAATATGAGAATATGAAATCACACCTAATAAATGAAGTGAAATTAACAATGCTTAATTTTATCCTTACCATTTAAATGATTTCATATAGAATGAAAATAAAGAACATGAATTGCCTCTTAGAAAAGACTGTCAAAAGGCAATAACCACACATTTCTATTTGTCATTAAAAAGGATATGTGAAAAATGAAATAAAAAAATGGTAGTGAAAAATCCTTTAGTATTTTTTAGATAATTATATCTCAGATTTTCTGACTTGGGGATTTGAATTCCTTAGGTAATAATAAAAGCAGGAATGTACTGTATAGAGGAAAAAGTATGACTTGTGTGTGGATTACATGACAATCGAATATCAAATCCAATTAAAAAATGTTCGAATTAATCTAAGGTCCCGAGGTTAGAAGTAATTAACCACTATCTGTTTCCTGATATGCTCATTTCAGATATAAGGGTTTATCCTCATTGGAGCCATATAATAAACCTCTAGGAGTAACCCCATGTGTATTTTAAAGTCCCATTATTGCATTTTTTCCCACTACTTTTTTCACTAGAAATATTTTCATCAAAAATGTAATAAGTAAGCATTGGGTTCCTGTAGAAAAAGTGATTTGTTCCTACTGTGCTAAAATGTTAAATGTTTAAATTGCTGCTAATGAACTGCTAATGTCAAAATCCAATGTGAAATACTATGTGGCAAGTGGAAGATTTCAAATAGCATGGCCTTATGAGTGTACTGTACTTAGATTTAACAGTAACTTTAATTATTTTCAAAAGATGTATGGAACAGTATAGTACCAATGTAGCAGGTAAGGAAAATTTTAAAGATGTGTGCAGTACATCCTTAAACTTTCACAAGTCATCAACCTTCTTCAAAACCTCAAAGTTTTTTTTATTTTTTATAATGTAATTTATATTTATGTTCTCGCTGTGCTTGGTGGGTTTCCTTCGGGTGGTCCGGTTTCCTCCCACAGTCCAAAGACATGCAATGTAGGCTAATTGGCATTTCCAAAATTACCATAGTGTGTGAATGAGCGTGTGAGTGTGTGAATATGTGTGTGCCCTGTGATGGCTTGGCACCTGAGTCCCGGGATAGGCTCCAGGCTTTCCACGATCCTGAATAGAATAAGCAGTATACTGTATACAGTACCACAAGTAAGTGAAAGTGAGTTTGTTTGCTTGTTTGTTTATTATAAACCCACATGGGATATGGTTGAGACCACAGACATGCATTCAGACTGGCTTTCTGCAGGGTGCAACGAAAAAAGTCACATCAGAGGTTTTTCTTCTTTAGACTCTTGTTTTTTTAATGTGGTGCAAGCAAGCTTGCAGGACTAAGAAAGAGCAGCACTGTGTGATTTAAAGCCTTGTTAGTAACTGCCCACTCAGGGTTGCTGTGGTAAAACAGACTTTACACTGCATTACACAATAAAATAATAAAATGGAAAATACATTAATTATAAAATTTTGTTAAATGCCAAAAAGTATAAAGGTGTAGTGTAAAATTAGGAAGAGAATGTAAAGGTTAATTAAATGTGCAATTTCCCAACAATTCCACCAATAGTATCAGAAAAGGAAGGTTAAGTATGTTTTTTTTTTTGAGAGAGAGAGAGAGAGAGTATTGATTAACTGCATCCTGCTACAGTATGTACTGTAATAATAGATTTGTTAAATGTCAGATTGCTACTGTAGGTAGGACAATTTGCCTAATCATAGGAACTTTGAAAAGATTACAATGTTTAAGTTAAGGAAACCAAAAGATACTCTGAGGAGAAATAGAGGAAGAGAAGTAACATTAAGAACTAAATTCAAACAATGGGAAAAATTAGCACTAAGTGCTTTCATTAAAAAAAAAAAAAAAAAAAAAAAAGAACGAAATCATAAAAAACGTTTTAAGTCATCACCCATGACAATAAGAAGAGTGTACAGACCATTTTTGACTTTTTTTTATGGAATTATCCTCTACACTGTATTTATGTAACAGAATGGCAGTACAAATCAGTAAAACTTTTAAAAGCTGGCATTTATAGGACAATAAACTTATGCAAGTGCTAAAGTTTAGATCACATTGTACTTGTAATGAAACTGTGAAAGCATCTCTCTGCGCAGTTATGCAGTAATTAAGGACTGCGGTACTGAAATATCACTCGCACAATACACACAGTTGGGAATATCAAATGATTTGGATTTAAATGCAGAACAACAGAAAATGTGTATTGCGATGCTTTACTCTTCATTTTATAATATATGCAGCTTCATGCCTACTCAGATTCAGTGATATGATACATTATGCGGACAAAGTAATCAGAGAGAAAATTGAATTTCAGAGGAGGAGGAAAAAACAAAGGCTTCAATTTTAATTCCACTTAAAGATCAATGCCCTCATTTGTGTGACAGTAATCTGTTTGTAAGGTCCTATGGGGAAGTTATGATATTGGAGTTATGATTACCGATGTGCATATAGGCCACTTTCTGTACTATTAAAAATAGATTGGCACTCATATTTCTAGCAAATATTATTTATATAATATGTTATATAATATTCTAGCATATTTCTTATTTTGTTATCAAGTACAGTATATAAGAAAATGGCATATACATGTTACTATATGTTGTTACATTATAATAACTTATATACTGTATAATTTACAATGTTTTAGCAGTATGGAGCAGTGGCTATCCGAGCTCTGGTCATTGTCTCTTTACAGTTTTTGTGCAAGATCTTGCTGCATGGGGTTTCTTCCCACACTGTAGCCTGTGTCCATTATGTATTCCCACCTCGTGCTTTGTGTTCCCAGGATAAGCTCTAAAATCCTCTCACTGGGATAAAGTTGTTACTGAAAATAATTGCATCATCATACAGTTCACATCACTAATACAATTTTTTATTTTTATTATTATTTATTACTAATTAAGTATAGCAATGTTTGTCATGACTACCTGAAAGTGCTGAGTAATGCTGATGTTTTTGTGATTGGTGCCGTAATATACTTTATGACACAAACAGTATATGAATAATGCAAAAGGTGGTACTTTTTATGTGCAATCTTAATATAGCATTGCAAAGCTGCTAGGTTTTAAATAAACATAAATAAATGAAAATAAAATCATGATACCTGCCCGGAATCAGCTGCTCTAGTATAGGGCATGGGAAAATTATTTTTTAAAATCCCTGTGTCCTTAACCTCACCATTGAATTCTAACACACAGTTAAACCAGTATATTCATAGTGAATCCTTGTAATCTGTATGGCTTATACTGTTTTATCCGGCCAGCATTCTGAAAAAAAGGAGGTACTAAAAGATCATCAAACAGTCTCTGACCTGGCAGTTGAACTTACACCAATGGTATGTCATGATTGGATGGAGCTTATATATAAAAAAATGCCTCACGGAGCAAGCACTAGGGCAGTTGGGGCAATATTTACCGATAACACTATAAATCAATGAGGAAAGATGCTGCCGAGGTTCAGCAGAGAAGAGAACATGGCTGTGCACCTTTTGAGGCTAGCTGATTGAACAATTTGCGAGGGTCATATTTTTGGTTTAGATGCTATAACTCTCTGTACTGGGTAATTGAAACAAGTTTAGGGCATAGGGTTATACCGAGAGCTGAGAATCAAAATTGCGCATATTGGTATTCAGACCTTAAAGGTAACTACTTGGTTTACTACTGTAGGTGTCAAGGTGCCATAATGGAGGTAAGTAAGGATGTTTCCAAGAACCCCTGAGTGACTATAGTAGTAGAGTTTGAGTTAACCGGAGATGTGTCTATGCTAGTGGCAATTCTGACCCTGGACAATGTTATTCTTGTGCAATGTCACCACAAGTGAGGAGGATACTGAGGGAGAGAGGGCATTTTAATTCAAGATATTAAATATTTAATGACAGATGTTTTAATGGATAAACTTATGACACACACACACACACACACACACACACACACACACACACACACACACACACACACATAGGAAAACGTTCAGTATTTTCTTTTCATGTGTTGACAGCTACTCTTGGTTTCAGATGGAGAGGAATCTTCGAAATTGTTTACATATATTTCACTTCAAATTTGCATTCGCCGACAAATAAAATGACAGCTAATTTCCTGGCTTCAGCCAAAGCTGTTTTCGTAAACACAAATTAAAGGGCAGAGCCACATGCTAAGCTTGTGAACTGTGGCGAACATCAAAACAAAAGGAAATAAAAAAAAGAGATTTGTCTTGGGTATTCAGAGAAGCTGTTACTGTCTGATATATAATTTAGTAACCGAAACCCATTTTGCTTGAAAACGTTTAATAGTTTCAGAGTAAATTAGATATTGATTTCACATTGGCTAGACAATCAAAGTCCGTGTGTTCAAGTAAAACAGAAGTATTTGTTCATATTTTAAACTACTCTTATATACGCTGTAAACTTAAAGTTTATGATTTCTTGATTATAGAAAGAAACACATCATTAAACAAATGCTGAATTATTTCAAGCAAGCTCCGTTGGATTAAGTAGGACAAACTTTGCGCAGTCTTCGTCATAAAATAGAGTCCAGTACTGAACACTGACTGTTTATTACAGATATTACATATAATAAACATATAGACAAAGGCTGTATTATATGTATACAACTTCATTGGATCCACCTTGCCAGTACTGGGTTGGATCCAATTTTGCCTCCATAACTGCTTTAATTATTTGCAGCATAGATTCAACAAGGTGCTGGAAACATTTCTTGTTTTGAGTTTAATATGATGCTGGCCTATCCTTTTCTGGGAAGGCTTTCCACAAGGTTTAGGAGTGTGTTTATGGGAATTTTTGACCAGAAGCACATTTGTGAGGTCAGACATGGATGTTGGACGATACAATCTGATGAAATCTCCGCTCTAATTCATCGCAAAGGTGTTTTGTCGGGTTGAGGTCAGGGCTCTATGCAGGCCATGTCCTTATGGACCTTGCTTTGTGCACTGGTGTGCGGCCATTTTGGAACAGGAAGGGGCCATTTCCAAAACTGTTCCCACAAAGTTGGGAGCATAAAATTGACCAAAATGCCTTGGTATGCTGAAGAGGTCCTTTCACTGGAACTACGAGGCCGACCACAACTCTTGGGAAAGAATCCCACATCATAATCCCCCCTCCACCAAGCTTTACACTTGCGACAATGCAGTCAGAGATCTACCATTTTCCTGGTAAGTACGAAACCCAGACTCATCTATCACGAGTAAATACTTTTGGCAATATAGTGTATATGATGCGAATCTCTCGTTCAACCACATACCAAAGGTGCTTTATTGGATCGAGTGACTGTGAAGGCCATTTGACTACAGTGAACTCATTGTCATGCTCATGAAACCAGTTTAAGATTGTGACATGGCACGTTATCCTGTGTTTATAAAAGGATAGACAAGGTCAGCAACAATACTACGCTGTGGCATTTAAAGCATGATATCTAAGTTGTTACAGAATGATATTTGAGTTACATTAGTGCTGCCTTTCTATCACCTTGAACCAGTCTGTCCATTCTCCTCTGATGTCTGGCATCAACATGAAATTTTTACCCAAAGAACTGCCACTCAATGGATAATTCTCTATAGACTCTAGATATGCTTGTGCATAGAAATCCCAGTATATAAGCAGGATTGGAAATACTTAGACCAGTCCATCTGTCACCAACAACCACACCATGTTCATAGTCACTTAAATCACCTTTATTCTCCATTCTGATGCTCGTTTTAAACTTGAACAGATTGTCTTGAACATGTCTACATGCCTAAATGCATAGAGTTATCGCCATGTGATCGACTGAGTAGATACAGTATTTGCGTTAACATACAGTTGAACAAGTGAACCTACAGTAATGAAGTGGCCAGTAAGCTTATGTTAATATACTTCCTCACATCTTTTTGGAGAAACCTCTGATTTTTCTTTATAGCTAGTAAAATAATTTGACCATTTTTCTCCAAAGAGGCCACTCAGCTACTTGCTGAAATAACCACTGGATTTCTAAAGAACTGAGACACTGGCAGGCTTCAAATAACAACTGCACAACGTATTTTAAAGCCTCTCAAGATAATCTTTGTTGATTCTCTCCTATTTGTATGTACTGTACAGATGCATTTGTAGACACAGTGCACATTTGTATGTCACTCTGGGTAGGGATGTCTGCCATATAATAGAAATATAAACGCTCCATAGTCTGAGGGGGATTGTGGGTAGCTAAACAGCTTTGGGATAGAAACTGGGTTATAAGAAAAGCCAGTTAATGCATGACTAAGTGGACTGCTAACTCCTTCCTAAGGGTAAAGAGCAAACAGATTGTTGCTGGGGTGATTGGGATCCCTAGTTAGGTGGAAATCCTAAAGGCACCTTAATTTATTATCTTAAGCCTTTCCATTTCACCCTTACTCCACAATATCTAAAAATGTTGTGGCAAACCATGTACTGACACATGTTGTCCATTTCTGCCCAGCACTATACAGTGGTGTTCAAAATAATAGCAGTGTATTGAAAAAAATGAGTAAAGCTCCATATCCATATAATAACTTTTAATTTAAATCACATAAATGCATTGGACACCCTGCACATTCTATTCTGAATCTCAACATGAAGAAAAATGTGCTAAATGTATTAGTTTAATGTAAGTATATGTATATGTATATGGGTAATGATCCTACTTCATTTCACCAGCTAAGGTGATTAGTCCAGCTGTCTTTCTTTTGTCTTAGATTGTTATAGATGAAATATAATCCTATCTCATAACACTAAATTGTTTTTGACTAAATTCACTCACTCATCGATACCGCTTTATCCTGTACATTGGGCCTAAAACCCATCCTTAGGGCACGAGGCAGGGTATAACCTGGACATGGTGTCAATAAATCTTAGGGCACACACACATACACACACTACTGGCAATTTTAGGACCACCAATTAGCCTAATCTGCATATCTTTGTACTGTGAGAGGAAACCAGAGTACCCAGAGGAAACCCACCAAGCATGGGGAGAACATGCAAACTCTATGCACACAGAGGTGGGAATTGAACCTGGCTAGGAATAGAACCCAGAGCCTTGAGGTGAAAGCCAACAGGGCTAACCACTAAGCCACTGTGCCGTCTCAACTCCATTCACTAAATTATTTAATATTGCAATAGGTTCAGTCACCAGTCAGTTCGTTTGGTACACTTGTTCGATGGCTCACTAAAGCAAATATCTAAATCAGCCAGTCACATGTCCAGTTACATGGCAGCAACTCAAACATCAGAATAGGAAAAATTTATTTAAGTGATTTTTTGGCATAGTGGTTGGTGTCAGATGTGCTGGTCTGAGTATTTCTGGAACTGCTGAGCTAAAAATCACTAGAGGTTACAGAGTATGGTCTGAAAAAGAGAAAATATCCAGTGAGTGGCAGTTTCCTGGGCAAAAAAATGCCTTGTTGATGCCAGAGGTCAGAGGAGAATGGCCAGAGTGGATTGAGCCAATGGATCATTACAACCAATGTATGCCGAAGAGCATCTCTGTATGCACAACACGTCTAACCTGCAGATGTTGGACAGCAGCAGAAGACCACACTCCTCTCAGCTAAGAACAGAAAACTGAGGCTACAATTAATATCAGCTTAGCAAAACAGTGCAATAGAAGCTTGGAAAAAAATGATGAGCCTCAATTTCTAATTTGACATTCAGATGGTAGGATCAGAATTTGTAAATACCCTGAAAACATGGATGCATCCTGCCTTGCATCAATGGTTCAAGCTGCTGGTGGTGTAATGTGTGGAGGAAATTTCTTGCTACACTTTTGGCCCCTTAGTACTAACTGAGCATCGTTTAAATGCCACAGCCCACCTGAGGTTTATTGCTGACCATGTCCATCACTATGTCCATCACTTTATGGCCACGGAATATATATAACCACACACTTAAATTAATCTCAAAATGGTTTCTTGGACATGACAATGAGGTCAGTGTACTCAAATGGCCTCCACAGTCATCAGATCTCAATCCAATAAAGCACCTTTGGGATGTGGTGGAACAGGACATTTGCATCATACAGTATGTGCGCAGCCATCAAATATGCAGAAACATCCTGATGACATCATGGACCAAAATCTGTTAGGAATGTTTCCAGCACCTTGTTAAACCTATATCACAAAGAATTAAAACAGTTTTAATTAAAGGTAATATTACTATTTACTAATACATCTGATTTGCATTATCAACATGAGAAAACAATTTAAAAACCTTAAACTTTACATCTCAACATAAATTGTACAGCTTTGTTATGATAAAGTATGTTAGACCATGCTAAAGGAGTAGGAGTATTTTATATTAAGGCAGAGTGTGTGTGTGTGTGTGTGTGTGTGTGTGTGTGTGTGTGTGTGTGTGTGTGTGTGTGTGTGTGTGTGTGTGT
>JAQQZT010000010.1:11155699-11167707 GCA_030068275.1 Clarias platycephalus
AGCCTGGCCGGGGAATCGAACCCGGACCCTGGAGGTGCAAGGCGACAGTGCTAACCACTACACCACCGTGCCGCCACTGTAAGTTTAATAAATAGATATTAAAGTTACTGTAACCTTAATTAATGATTCCTCTTGGCATCGGCTGCTTCAAAAATAAAAATAAAAAAGGCCCCCTTTGTTCCTTCCTACCGTCCTTGATAACATTCTTGGGACCCATAGTGCAACTGTATGTCTTTACTAAATCTTGTGCAACCAGATGTATGCACAAGTCGGTCGCTTGGATGTTGAAAATTTACAAAATGTTCAAAAAATGTACATTTATAAATTTTAAAATATATATTTTTTAAATAATTGTTTTTAGGTAGGATTTATTACAAGATTCATCTATTAGATAGATAGATAGATAGATAGATAGAATGTATTTATTTCACTTTATTAAAATGTATTTTATGTATAATGTTCCCCATGATTAATGTCTGTAATTTTCACAGATGATATATATTTATGCAAGTAATTTTTTTTAAATGATTAATTAATTTTCACATTTTTTAAAATCTGTTTATTTGCACATGATGTTTTTTTTTATAGTTCATTTATCTCAACATTCATGATTTTATAAGATTCTTTAAAAAATATTTCAAATCTATTGTTTTCCCACAAGCTTTCACACATTTTTTATTAAACATCCAGTTTCTCTTTAAACTGGGTAAAATATTCTTTAGATTTCTTTTTCCACTGGAACATTTTAATTATATGATTTGTTTATGCATTATTTATTTTGCTCATTTCCAGGCTACTTATTTGTCTGCTAATACACAAGTTAAGATAAATGTGAAAAAATGTGCGTGTTGACCACAAGTGTCACTGACATAAAAATTGGAAAAAAATAGGAATTGCATCTGTATAAATGCAGTCTGAGAAGGGTAGCGTCCATGATAATGTTTGGGTTAGTGCACAGAGACTCCAAAATAAGTCTACAACATATCCAGAACAGATCAGACTGGACTATTGAAGGGAAGCGTAACACCAACTCACTGTTTACACACACACACACACACAACCACTCAAGCATGCAAAATGACTTTTCCAAAATGTTCTGATTTTTTTTTCCCATGACTTTTCCAGTTCTGCAAAAAGCATGGTTTCTAAATTCCATAATTCTTCCAGGATATTCATGACTGTGTGAGCCCTATTACAAGCAGCCCACATTACACAGCAGATTTTTTTCTTCATGATAGTAGATTCCGTTGCTATTTTTAAATAGTCCAGGATACGATATTACCGCCCAACCCTAGGTCGAAACTTTTTTTTTTTTTTCCATCTATGGGCAGACATTTTCCCTTTTCTCTGAGCTAGCTGTTCCCAGCTGTGGGTGACGATAATGAAATTGTCTTGTCTTTCCCATCATCTTCATTGAGAAAGACAGTCACATACTGTATGTTATCTTTTTTTTTTTTTTTTTTTATGAGCACAGACAGAAACAAATAAAGAACAAATAAAGAACTTGTACAACAAATAAAGAAGTCGTACAGTATAAAGCAGGGGTTCTCAACTCTGGTCCTGGAGGACCACCAGCCAGACACATTTTAGTGTTTTCTCAGCTCCTAACACAACTTATTGAACTAATCAGCTAATTTACAGCCTTTCCTTAATTGAAATGGTTGTAATAGAGCAGGATAAACACTAAAATATTCAGGACAAGTTGTCATCCAGGATTAATATGTGGGATATATGACAGGAAACTGATGACCCTAAAAGAGCATTAATAAGGCGGACTATGAAAGAACAAAATAAATATCAGAGACATCATGAACATTACCAACATGGATATTTACAGTAAATATGAGTACAGTGCTATTTGCTTACATTATCTCTCCTGCTATGTAATTAAGAGCCACTAATTACTCAGACGTTTACATGTAGTTGTGCTCTATTCCAGATGTTTTACCTGTTTGCACAGATTTATCACCGTAATGAAGCTCTATCAGTATATAGTAAACAAAGTGCTATTTGTAGTGGGTGGCATGTAGAGATGGAGCTCTGTAATAATGCTGGAAGTTTCAAAAGAAGCCCATAAATATTTATGGCTCAGCATGAATATCATGTACTTCTCTCTTCTCATTCATGCTATGCTCCCCAGACCTATATTTCTGAGTGGATCAATTCTAACCCCACATTCGCAAACACACACAGCCTCTAAGCCAGGTCTATTATGAAAAGGGGAGTTGAAAAAAAATATATTATCATATGGAAATGCTGAATAATCAGGGCATCTCCACTACTTCCTTTCATTTGCTTTCAGTCCTAAGTCTCCTCCTATTGCACACAGATAGTATTAAAAAAATAAAGTTTTCACAATCTGTTTTAAAAGTTATAAAATAAAATGATTCAGCCATATTAACTGCATGTTTGAAAATATTTCCTCTGAGTCCTCTGGTTTACTCCCACAATCTAAAGACATACAGATTAGATGTTCTCAAATTTCCGGTAGTGTAAGTGAGTGTGTGTGCCCTGCAATGGATTGCCACCCCATGGGATAGGCTCCAGGCCCCCCCGCTACCATGTATACAGGATTAATTGGTATAGACGATGCATAAGGTGATGCTTGAGGTCATAGAGTTGTGCTTTATACCATCACGACTTGATGATTTCGGCACTCAGGCTACCCCCTTGCGCCCACATCCACATCACAGCTCATGATATCCAGCACAACAACACAACCCCAAATGTTATATTGCTTTTATACAACAGTTTCTCAAAAATAATTTATTATGAACAGTTAATTATTTTTTTGTTTATTCAACTGGTTATTTTGCACCGCCAACAAATATCCTTCTGTGACTAATGGAACTAATTAACCAAAACTGGAGGAACTGGCAACCGACAGTTAGTGTAATTGACAGAGGTGAAATTAGATAAACAAATTTAAGCAGTACTACGCAGCCAAAAATAAAACAACATAGAGCCAGTTTGAAATGACTTACAAGCAATTATTAAGGAGGCAATGTGTTTTTTTTAAGAGGACATACTGTATTGTTATCAACTTTGTTTTCTTGATGACGTTGTTTCTGTGACTGTGGGTTTTGGCAGGTAGCTGTTCTCTAGTGATGGGAAGTTTGAATCATTTTAGTGACTCGGTTCTTTGAATCTCATTCGTCAAAATAAACAAATCTTTTTTGAGTCATATAATTAATTTCGTACTATTGTTCAGAAATAAAATAAAATGTTACATTTTCAATAAACAGACCCCCAACACGTCTACATACACAAATTTTGGCTATAATTCCAGTAATGAAAATATTACAATACAGCTAAGGACATATTATGAAAAACAAAGCTCACCTTTCATATCTTCTAGTTCAAGTCATTTGTTCTTTTGAATCTATTGCACTGCATAGCGTCTATGGGAGTCACATGACAAAAGAACGAATGATTCAGACCAAAAGACTCAGGGGTAACTACTTATTTCTGTTTCCTGTACATAACCTATGGAGGTTTTGCAATGCTTTGCGCATGTGGACCCAGTAGAAAATGAACGAATCATTCTCTGAGACTACTCGTTCTTCTGAGTCACGGTAAAGACTCGTTCAAATAAAACGAAAAAAATAAATAAATTCATGAACGACTGCTCTCATCACTACTGCTCTCCCCTCAGGACTGGGTCAAATTATTGTCCTGCATCAAGCAAAGAAAATAGCTAAGGAGATTGCTGAAATTACTAAAATTGGGTTAAAAAGTAAAAAAAACATTAAAAGCTAAACTTTAACTTTGAATCGCATCATTAAAACCTAGAAGGATAGTAGTTCAAAAAAGGAAATGGTTCACTGAAATAAAAAATTTAATTAATAAATAATTTTAATGGTGGTAATTAGAGATCACTTAAACATTTGGTGAAATTAAATAATAAAAATCAATAGTACAACGTCTATGTTTAATAGTAAATTTAATTGCATTTCTACATGCACAATGCGAAGAGAACTTAAAGTATTGGGAAACAACAGCTGTGTACCACGGTTCAGTGAGGCTAATCTGAAAAAAGTCTTCAATTTTCTAGGAAGCATAGAAAACCGGCATGTGATCTAGAGTATCTTCTGCTGGTCAGGTCCCAGCAATGTTATGTACAGTACCCAAAAAACAAGGTCAGCAAACTAACTGAATATACTGAATGACCAGATATTTTCATCATCATTTTTTTTTTTTTTTTTTTTTTCTTCTAATGGAAGGCTTCATCAGGTTCAGATTGTAAAAGAGTGGTTCAGGGATCATGAGACAGCATTTTCACACATGGTTTGGCCACCACAGAGTCCAGACCTTAACCCCATATTGTCACATTTAATCGGGTAGTAAGTCACAGGTTAATTTTGCGCTATGGTCAATAGTGTTCAGTGGGTGAAATGTGTCATATTCTAGAATTAGGAAATTTTAGTAATCGACACGGTTTAATATTATACATGCTGGCAAGACCAGCTATAGCACTGAGCTGCTGGTGAAGTTATGTTTAGGGGTAGCAGGGAAATCATGGTGTCAAAATGATACAGTGACTTTATTGAACCAGCAAAATTCAAATCACCAAAATGAGATTTGATACTAAATACATGATTTGATGTCTAGTTATATTGTATCACAATTATGTAATTTTAAGAAGCAAAGAACTGACCATTGGGGGAAAAAAAACTGTGTACAGTACATTTGGATGGGATCTATATGTATGGGGTATACTGTCTCTTAAAATTCTCATTATTTTAAGAACGTTATCATTTCTTACAGTATGAAACTTGTTCTTTTGTGCAATTTTTTGTACAAATTTAAATAGTCTGAAATAGTTGCACCTAATTGTTTTAATTCAATACAAATAAAGTCATAAGAAAAGGTATGAATTATAACATTGAATAATTTGAATTGTTAGAAATCCTGACATCATGATAGTTTCAGGTTTCCCCACAAGACCATTTTATCAATTTTAGGCTATGTTATATCAGAAGATTTATTCTTACACTATTTGTCTGGGATCTTGGAATGAATAGAAAAGAGACAGGCAGACAGTAGAAACGAGTCGAGGTGAAGACAGAGGAGTAGCAAAGGGTACAAGAGAAAAACTTCTCAACTGGCAGTCTGCACACTTTTCTATTGGGGTCACTTTTGTTTTTCTTTTCCTGCTGTTTCTCTTTCTCTCTCTCCATCTCTCTCTCTCTCTTTCATCACTCTCTATTCCTTTTTGTCCCTCTCTGTTATGTTACTGGAGTTAGAGAGCAGCATGTCCTTCTCACAGAGGCAGCCACTGTAAAAGGGTTGCCTTGCTTTCGATGCTGCCGAAAAACGCATAATAAATAATTCAACGCTTCGAAATAACACCCTTCCACTCATCGCCTTCCATCCGTAAACTAAAGGTGGAGAGCAAAGACAAATGAACAATGAAAGGCAGGGATTATGAAAATTTCTTTTTATATGGATACAGAAATTACTTCTGAATGTTGCTGAGTGTGGATGATCTTTTTCGCATTTCAAAGACCAGAAAAAAAATACCTTTGGTATGCTGTTATGAGATATGAAAATATAGGGGGTTGAGGTGTTTTTCCTTTTTTTTTCTTCTCCATCTCCAAACTGCTATTTTTATCATTCAAATTTTCTATTCATGGCATTTGTAACATATATAAAATTACAGTATAGATGAAAGAAATGCTTCTGGTTACACCTGCAAGGCAACACCTGATAGTTTGTCTTCAAAGATTCTTTAATGGGAATAATGAACATAAAGCTCCTTTTTTTAAATATCTTCTAGTACAAGTATACCAGTAATTATCTATGATATTTTAAATATCCAAATGTTTAAGCAAAGGCATTAAGAAAACCCTTTACAGAAAATGTGGTTCCTGGACTGCCTGTCTACTGTATGTATATGTGATTTTATAGAGACGCCCAAAGCACTTTCACTTCACCCTATCTTAGTCTGATTGGGAAGAAAAACATGGCAGAATCTGATAAGCACCCTGTGGAGCCAGATACTTTTATTCAGAGCAAAATCCATGTCATGCTTACAAATAACCTTTTTTTTCTTTCCAGAAGCCATATACAGTACTGTAAACACACTGATTAGCTCTAACATTAAACCTTGAACTCAAAACCTAGGTGGTTCTAATGTTACCCACCAGGGCAATTACTTTTTCACATCGATCTAAACAATTTGGTTATATCAAAAATCTGTTCATTATTAAATAGTTTTTAAATCAAAGTAATTGGCATAATGAATGAAAAATTCACGTTTTTTTGTGGTTATTTAAGTGGGTATCCTGTTTGTTCTAAAAAATTATGTTATCACAGCTCCCCAAGTGGATTTATTAATGATTTCGATATTAGTTTAATATTTAATTCAGTCATCTAAATCTAGATATTAATACAGAAATGTAAAGTAGCCAGTCACTACACTGAAAATGAAAAAGGGCAGATGGAGCCTCAACTTTATGACATCACATTGTAAGCATTTAAAACCACAAGAACAGGGTCTATGCTAGGAAATAGAAACCACACAATTGGTAGGTGTAAACATGGAACTAAATACACCTACCAATCAGAAACCGCCATTTTGGCTTTATGCGTATACTTGGTAGAAGGTGCTGCCAAGAACTTCTCATGGGAGGCCACTACTGTATGTTAGCATTCTGCTGTGAGGTTGCTGGGGTGGCTGCCTTGTCAGCCTCTTGTAGGATCATGATGAGAAACTGCCTAACTCGAAATTTTCTTTGAGTTTTGGTGGGATTGTGGTTAAAGAACCTGCCTCATAGGCCTCTGTCAGGATTATGGTTGGAAAGGTTATCTCATCATGAGACTGAAGCTCTGGATTCTGGATCAAGTTGACTTCCACAGGGAACAGAGCTGCAAAGGATGCCAAGTTCAATTCCACAGGGAGCAGATCTGTTATTTTTTATTGTTTATTGCAAAAATGTGCCACATGTAGTTATAATTGATTTTTGTATGTCTATATATTGCTGCAAATAATCTACCCTCCACCTGTTGCCTGCTCCCTGTAAAAAGACCCCGGTGGTGCATGCCAGTGAGTAGGAGGTAAAGCACAAAGTTCTTAAACTACTTTCCTCTTTCTACAGTCTATGACGCCAGTAAGAGCTATTACACATGCACCCCGCCGAGAAGAAGCCAGTGCTCCAGCGAACCTGCCTCCTCGGCTCGCATCACCTCTGCGCTGGCTTGCGTTGTTGTAGTTGCTCACCCGAGCACGGATCACCATCCAGAGGCTCACCCCCTTCACCAAGCATGCAATGACAGTAGATGCATGTATCTAAGAAGGGTGCAAAGATATCTATTAACTAGTCTATTTTTATGGTGTTTGATACCAAATCAGTCAGTAACTGCTAATTCTAATAATACACCTTGACACTTCAACACAGTTTTATTACGTATGCAACTCTAACATGAATGTGGCCACAAGGGATAAATGAACTAAATATTTTATTATATGCAAAAATGTGACAATGTAATCTCACTCACTCACTCATCTTCTATACCGCTTGATCCTGTATTCAGGGTCGCGGGAACCTGGAGCCTATCTCAGGAAGCTTACGGCACGAGGTAGGGTACACCCTGGACAGGGCGCCAATCCATCACAGGGCACACATACACACACTTAAACACCCATTAGAATGTAATCTCCAATGTGATAATTAGCTCATATACAGTTGAGAAAATATTACAAGGTATATACAGTATCTAGACTAGGGGAATGGACAAATCGGAAAGCTCGTCATGTAAACTAAGGAAACCACAAACCTCGAAGGCATCCATTCTGAAGTCTTAAAATTACAATTTAACTTTTGACATTTACTAACAAATAACATCAAAGCGTCCTTCCAGGAATGCTAAAAAAATAAAAAAAAAGTATTAGAAAAAAAAAATACATATTTTTTTCTTGTACATACTGTATTAGTCATACAAACCTCTTTGAAAACCTCTAAAATTAAAACATACTAATTTAATATACGCTGCCTGATCCAAAAAAAATGTTGCTTGGAGCTTGGATTATGGTTGGAAAGGTTATCTCATCATGAGACTGAAGCTCTGGATTCTGGACCAAGTTGACTTCTACAGGGAACAGAGCTGCAAAGTTTGCCAAGTTCAATTCCACAGGGAGCAGATTTGTTTTTTTTTTTTTGTTTATTGCAAAATATGCCACATGTAGTTATAATTTATTTGTGTTCAGCAATATACTGTATATTACTCCTATTCTAGAGCCCAAACTTAAGGTTTCCTATAGGAAACTGAAGCCTTTTTTTTTTTTTAATTCATAATTGAATAAAATTTTAATGAGTTGGACAGTTCTTAACCCAATTCCCATAATTTCAGTCTCCTTAGTTGTTTTGTCACTTGATGAAGGACAAAAAAAATTACCTATCCGAAACACCTTAACACTTGATCCCCATGCCTGTGAGGACCAAAAAGCTAGCCTGTCCAGCCAGTCAATTCTGATCACGATAGAAAGGCACCAGAACACCTAATGCACCACAGTCCACTGTACATGGGGCCCAGCAAGTGAAGAGCCCAAGGCCATTTACCCAGCCTCCAAACTCCCCAGCTCTGTTGACTCGCATATTCATTTCAGTCAGTAAAAATCAGTAAACTGATTGCAGTTTAGTAAACTGATTTTTAATAATTATCAGAAAATTATTTGTTGTTGTTTTTGGTCTTTCCATGGTGGTGGTGATCCCATCAAGGGGTCGTCACAGCGGACCATTCGATCAGAACTCTCGGCACAGGTTTTATGCTTCATTAATGTCTATTTATAATTATAAAAAATTATTCAATTAAAAATCAAAAGACATGGAAAAATGCAATCTATCCATTATTTATACCAATTATTCTGTGTAGGTTTGAGGGGATCCTGGAGCCTATTCCAACATACTTGGGGGACAAGTAAGGGTACAAACTGAAGGAGGTGTTACCCCACAAAAACACACCCAATTGTACACTCTTGGCGATTTGTAAACTGGATGTCTTTGGACAGTGGAAGGAAAATGCAGTAAATGATGGAAGCCCACCAAGTGCCGGAAAAACATATAAACTCCGCAAACACAGATCCGTGGCAGGAATCAAACCCCCAAATCTTGAGAGTCAAGGTGACAACTAACTCCAACAACTAACAGCTAACTCCAAAGCTACCATTCCCTGGAGACATTGCATGAATGAAGATTCTTTTCTGAGTCCACAATAACAGTTTATGCAACTAAGCCTTATTTGAGTTTCCTTTAGTCTGACCCTGGAATTAATGTGATAATCAGTGGAGCAGATTGCTCTATCATGGTCCATTCTGCTAGTGTAAAACACTAGCAACAAGTTCCGTGCAACTTCAGATTACAATCTTACAGTGGATGAGCTCTGTGGGATGTTATCTTGGAGGTATAGTGGTAAAGAGGTGTGAACCACAGCTGCATTAATACCAAGGCTCTGTTGCAGTTATCACTTATTCCCTAGGCCATTTAATTATCTTTTGTTTTCTTCAAATGCTTGAGATTTCCTTAAAAATTTATTTATTTATTTTTTTAAAGCCACATGGATCAGAGTTAAGTGAGGGTTGAGAAGGTGATACTTATATTTCATAGAGTTTTCTGCATTGTAATTGGTGCTTAAGATTGCAGAGATTTTCTCGCAGACTGATAGATACCCATTTAAGTTGACCCACCAAAACAAGAGTTTTCGAGCTAATAAGAGCGGATACAGGAGCTAATGGGCTGATGGGGAATTTTACACTTTCAGTTCTGCTAACTCAAGGTTTTCCAGTGACATACATCAAAGTACACTGAAGCAGCAAAGACCCTTTTGTGACGGCAAAAGGAAATTTGAATAAAAACCAGTCGCAAGGCTGGCAGACTGCAGAAGATAAAACCATAAAAAAGGCTCAACTTGTCTGAACGAAGCCTACTTTGCAGTTATTTTATTCATGAGCCTGTGAATCAGAATGATTAGAAATCATTACCCATCTGTCACTTAGAAGGGAACAGTTGGGGGTTACCTTTGGTACCAGCAATACACTGGCTGTCCAAGAAATTTATGGCCATTGCGAAGTGTTCATGTAATTCACTAAAGATTGTTTTCACCTCAAGGGCTGAAGTCACTTTAGAGTGTCCCTCAAAAACTCCTCCAAATGATATTTGTCAGTTCAGATATATAGCCTGTTTAATGGCTACTTCTTTCTTTTAAAGTAAAAAGATCTCGGGATGTTCTTTAAGGTGTCTCTGACAGGATACAGTTTCAAATTTATTTTCCATTGTCTTTATTTTTAACAACCTTTATACCAATAGGAAGAAGAGAACCTTAAATGCAAATGCACAACTGAATTTTGGAGTAACTAATGACAGGAGCATGTCTGCTTTTAGGTGCAAGATGGAAATTACTGGTGGGATTTCATGCTGCTTAAAAAGCCTCACAGAGGGTATAAAAAAGAAAACTCACAAAGCAGAAAGCTTCATTTTAATAGAGAGAGCAACTTCATGAGAGTGAATAAGCAGATGGTATGATTAGTTTCATCTGCATTTGAAAAGGCAAAGTTTCAGCTATGAACAATTCTTGATCAATGACAGTGGGACAACAAAGAGACCAACCTTGTCCATCACATTTGTTTGTCAATTCATTTAAACCTCGCTTTTCTTAACAATGAGAAACCGTCCTCTTTAGGGTGAGCTTGGCAGGGCTTATCAAGGTCTTGATTGAGCTGTCAATACTATTACCATTAGAACTGATAGTTGGTGACTTGTACCCATTTTGGTACTGATCTAAATATTGAAGCTGCATGAAAAAGAAAATAGAATTTGGTTGTTCTCATTAAAGCTTTGTTTGTTTATTTGTTTGTCATAGATCCTGTTCTTCACCACCTTCTTTACGTGTAACCATTTCATTGAGCCATGTGTTTTACAGCTACAGCACTATGGTCACATCACAAACATTTCATGAAAGACCTTAAACATGAACATCAAGGATTGATCTTTTTAGTATTTTACCATTACTGGTTGCAAAATGTATAGCGGAGGTCACCATTGCAGATGTATGACTCGCTTCATAAGTAATATAAATAGCAAATCCAGATGTTTCCTACATCAAATGCTCATTTTAAACTAACATTACATGCTATTTCTTTTCTTAAATAAACTGCTCCAACTCAAGTCAGAGCATTTAATTTTATTGAAAAATAAATTGGTAAAAACAAGGCAGCCTAAGTTACTTTTATTTCTGATTTTTTTTTTAATAATATAAGATCAGCGCAATAGGTAATAAATAAACACAATGCTGTTGTACTGGACATAGCACGGCTGTGTAGGCAGGTGATGCGGTTGTAGGCACCACAGCTGTGATTATATCAAGCACAACAGCATGATCATTTTTAATATTGCTTTTATGCAACCGTTCCACAAACATCATCTATTATCAACAGATTATGAATTGCTTGTAAATGTAATCAGTTATTTTGCTCAACTAATATATAATCTTCCATGACCAGTGGAATTAATTAACTGCAACTGGAGGAGCGTGCGACTGACAGTTAGCAGCTGATGGTTGGTGTAAGTACTATGTTGGCAAAAAAATGAGGAGAATAAAACATGGAGGTGGATCTTTCAGCCCTTGATTAGGGTTTGGAGAGGGATTTAGGATTCAGCCTTGTGTTAACAGCTAGTTAGCTCTGTAGCTTGCCTTAGGCATGACTTAGAAGCAAGTGTTAAGGAGACAAAGTGTTGTTTAAGAAGACATAATATTATCTTTTTTTTCCCCCCTGAAAGTGCTTCCTTGACTGGTTTTAAATGCCAATTTTGTAGGTAGTTTCTCGCTCCTCAGTACTGCGGAACGTACTGCCCTACAGTGAAACCTTGAAATACGGATATCCTTTGGCATACGTTTGAACAAACCAAACTGAACACCAGCTAAGTTGTACTGTACAGTCAGAGGTGGAAAGAGTAATAAAATTTTGTACTCAAGTACAAGTACTGTTACTTCAGTGAAATTTTACTTAAGTA
>JAQQZT010000010.1:11170420-11181333 GCA_030068275.1 Clarias platycephalus
TGAAAAAAGCACAAATATCAGAGCATGTCCAAACATCTCAAGGGCCCCAAAATCACCTCGGACCTCAGAGGGTTAAGATCTGTGTTACCTTAAGGTCCTCCAAAGACATGCAGGCTAATTGGCGTTTTAGAATTGCCCATAGTTTGTGGACTCCAGAGTGTAATTATACTATATAGTACATTTATTATTATTATTATTTCTTTACATAGTGAGTTAATTATTATTTATAATGGTCAGTAATGTTTTCTGCAATGGAAAAAATCTGTAACTAACTGCTGGAAATAACTTCAATCCTGCATCAGTATGTAACACTAGAAAGAGCTTTGGTCTTTCTCATTGTCTGGATTTTATTGTCCATGATAATACTCCCCTGGGTGTCATTGCTAAACTCCAAATTCTTTCCTTTAGCTTTTTAAAATGGTAAGGATAATTGCAAAATATGGCACCAGACAGGTGATGTCGCAAAATCAAGATTTAGGATAATGAGCCTTTGGTTTTTAACAAATCTTCAAGCTCTTGTTAAAGAAAAAAACTTTTTTAATGACTCTATGTAAAACAAAGTTCTTTTCTTTATATATTCTGGAATCAATTGAATCAAATGGAATTCTCTCTCCCTCTCTTCTAATATGCAAGCATACTGGTTTGACAGCTCTCAGTCATTAAGAATTTAGACCATAGATGAAAAGGTTATGAGTTTAAGCCCTGTCACCATAACACTGCCTCTGTTCAGTCTTGGCTAAAGACCTCTGCTCTAGGTATTGCATGTTGTATCATGGTTGACCCTGTGCTCTGACCCAGCTACTAACAAGCCAAAAAATATATGAAGGAAAGAATCTCACTCAAAAGTATTTTACTTGCAGACATCAGGGATTACATACGTCCCTGTGAATTAGTCGTTACTATAGAAACAATCCATCTGATTTGAGATTAAACAGCACTGATATGGATGACAATAGAGGTTGTCTTTTCTGACGCCTGCTTTCTTTTAAATTGATTATTTTCGACTTCTATGTGGACTATTTAAAGGGTTCCCAAGAGAATACTATAAAAAATGAGGAGGTCTTTCACCTTTCTTAGTTTTTTTTTACATTTCGTTTGTTAATGGTACTTAGTAAAAGTTTTCTATTTGGAACTATTTTGGATAGCAAAACATCATGATTTAGGATTCTGCATAAAATCTTCAAGGGTTCACCGGAAGCTCAAGCCTGATATCTGGAAGAGTTCTAGATTTATAATTTTTATTCAGGAGTATGGGGTGACAGAGTGGCTTAGTGGTTGGCACCGTCACCTTAAACCTCCCGGGTCGGGTTTTGATTCCCATCGCGGGTCTGTGTGCAAAGACATTTAGATCAGGCTTCCTGTACTGTAGCGTGTAAATGAGCTTGTGTGTGTGCACGCCCCTTGTGATGGATTGGCACTCCGTCCAAGGAACATTTGCTCAGGAACATTTAAAGCATCTCAAAAACAAAGCAAAATGGTGCTTCACTTTTTAAAGGTGTTCTATCTGAAACCATCTTAGGAAGACGCTGCGTAAGTTCTATATGAAGAACAGCTAAGAAATTAGCTTTTAAAATGTTTTAGAAGTTAAATCTTGGATTGTGAGCATAACTCGTTGTGACAGCACGCTTGTATATCAAAGCACTAAATTTTAACCATGAGAAATAATTAATAATAAATATGAATAATATATTATAATAAATGTTAACATTGAATAATAAAACTCTCATGATTCGTTCCACAACTCAAAAAAATTAATATATAAATAATTAAAAATTAAGCTGCACTTTACTTTTGAAATAAATCCAGACAGAGCAGTGTTTCCCTTAGTGTGTGTGTGTGTGTGTGTGTGTGTGTGTGTGTGTGTGTGTTTGTGTTTGTGCGTAAGAGTGTGCGTAAGATGAGAGAGGAGGGAGGGGGCTACTACGTAGGATGACTTTCACACACACGCGCACACACACACACACACACGTGCACACTAACTGAAACATTGCCCTGTCGGGAAACTTCTTAAACAAGGAACCTCTCTAATGATACTTGCTTTTGCTTTACATGCGCGCACACATTTGATCACAATGTTATAATAAACAATACGCACCATTCGCGCACAGATGTTGACTATACGAGTGACGAATGCACACAGAGAATGAGCATGGGAGACCATCACCCATCATCCCGCAGGACATGAGAGAGAAGAACCATTGGCTCAGTTGTGATCACGTGACATTCGGCAGACAAAGCGAATTTTAAGTTGTTAATTAAGTTTAAATTTATTAAACATTTTGCTCATCCTGCAAAACGCTCGTAGACCAAGTTACTTAGAATCTAAGCTTCTACTGTATAGTTAAGCATCTCTAGGTATCTAAACTTACTTATGAAGGCACAGTATGCCTACACAGTATGTACAGTATGAAGGTTGCATTTAACATTGACACTGTAAAAGATTGAATAGAAAAGTTATGGCACCATGAAATGAACAGCTATGAATTGATTGTTTTTCCTCTCTAATAATATAGTTTAACAGATTGAATACCAAGATATGCTTTGCCTACATTATAACATATTAAATGTAAGCCCCAGTACCCATTATTTCTTATTGAAAACCTGAAAATGGAAGTCAGTATACGAGTAGAATAAAAGGGCACTATTTACTGATTTTCAATTCTTCATACCTCATAAAAACTGCAAGAATTTTGCATTAATATCTGAATATCGTATCTGTAATGAAACATACAGTAGTAACCTTAATATTTATATAATGTGAAAAATCTTGCTGTTCATGTAGTATGAAAGTAAAACTACGTGATTATGTTACCCCTGGTGTGCTGCAAAGTGCAAAACTGTCACAGATGTACTAAACTACATCTCCCATCAGCCACCACTCCTCACGTGTCCCTAGAGTTCACCTAAATTGTGTTAGATCGGAGATACACTACACATCTTTAGACGCGGTTTCATATAGGATTCAAAATTCCTTCCTAGTCTTGACCAGTCAGCACAAGTTGCACTGACTGTAAGATTATTTTTACAAACTCAAATTGACAAGTGTGTGAGGAGAACAGATTGAAAACAGACTCTTCCCGACATGATTCACAGTATATCAGATATGTTAGATTTTTCATAGCCAACTTTAGACGTTGTTGAATAATGTACAGCAGTGACCAGGGAATGCATACTGTTAATAGCCAACAAACACATTAGAGGCATGATCAAGGGTAGAATATAAGAAATACTCCCCCTGTCTAAACCTCTGTGTCTTTGCTCAAATCCTTTTTTTTTTTTTTTCCTTTCTCTTTCGCAGCACAGATGGTGGTGCATATTAAAACTGTTGCTGACTGTCTTGCATCTCTGTTTGTTTGTTTCTTCTTCTTCATCTTGAAAGTTTACTCTTGCTCTCGCATGAGTTGTGGTGAGAGTTTGGAGCATTCATTTGGCCTCACTTGGCGTGACACCCCCGTGTAATCCAGGATCTGGCGCAAACTGTTAAGTGCACCGAGTCGGCATCAAAGAAAAATCTGTGGAAGCCTATCAGTTAGAGTATACTCCCAGTCTTTTCAGAATCTTTTAGTATTGTAAAAGTTGTGTAGTGTATCCCAAGCTTGAGCCTCCTGAATGGCTATCTGTTCAAGCTTGGGATTATTTCTAGTCTTGTTTTTTTTTTTTTTTTTGCCCCTTTGCAAGCTACTTTGGCTCAGTCCTGTACATAGTCCTGTTCAGTTGCTGAATCAGTTGAGTGTAACTATATAATGTTTAATAAAGAGGTTCTGCACCTGTACCTTCTATCTATGGTACAACTCTGACGAAAAACACACTTTTCCAGAACGTTCAGGTTGGTGCCTCCTTATATACAGAGGCTGAATCACTGAGATGGAACACTGCATTTGTCATCCGGACTTAACCTTGGACGAGATCAATAAAGACTGAGGGCTTAGCCATTAAAAAGTTAGAAGTGTCTTTAAAAAAAAAAAAAAACAGCATTCTTTGTTCCAACAGAGGAAGCTTTCTATATCCTCACAGAAATGTACAAAAGAAGACGGATGTAGGGATGTGCCATTAGCAGCGTGAGTCTATCGGTTTATCTGCATGGTTTGGATAACTGTTACAGGTTCAGTGATTATGTAAAGAATAAAACATGATGCAGGGAGATATAGAAAAAAACAAGATTTCTTATTTTAATTTGAGTAAGGAACAACATTTACGTTTAATTACATTTTAAATCCAATTATTACCCTCAGATTATGTGGACCATTTATTGTACAAATCCCTGTGAATGTGCAGTTTACACCGGAAAGGAAAATGTATTAAGAAAAAACATTTTAATATAATCCTGCTGTCAGAAAGCACCAGGGTGGGGTGGGGTCACTGGACTGTAGTTACTAGTTGGTACTAATGGTCAGGTCATACTATACCTGTAGGTCACAGGTCACAGGACTAGAGGTCTGTTTCCATCCTAATTATTTTAAGTCATCTGTTTTAAGTTTGGGACTTTATTTGTGCCTCTACATTAGTGTGTTTCTGTTGTCCTGGTCTTGTGTTTGCAATTTTTGCCCTGAGCGTCACTGACTGTTCTGTTGATTTAACTCTGCTTGTTTCACTGCTAATAGTAAGTATTAATTTAAAGTCCTGTGGCAAAATTCCATTATTGTTTTCCATTCCATTCCAGTATGGCCAATTCCTACCTAGTAGGCATTTCTCCTGGATTACATGACAGCTTACCAACAGTCTCTATTGCTTTTTTTCGAAACTGCTACCCATGCAATATCAGGGGCGGTGTAACTCCCTTGGAGGATAGCGCTACCCACCTACTTTGGCATGGATAAGCTCCCAGGCACCCATGATTGACATGTTTGATAGGGCGAACACTTTCTGTTGTGCTACAGTACTTGGGGGCCCAAAGTCCTCAAATTAAAGTGGTAATTTAAGCATTGCATGCAGTATGAATGTGTGACAAAGGTTCTATGGGGGTACTAGGGATTTAACCAATGTTACACAAAGTGACATAAATGCAGCCATGAATAATACGTGCATTTTTTTCTTTTCAAGAAAGCTTGTCAGAAACATATACAGTAAGCATATAACAATCTAGAGACTAAAAGTGAGTCCTGGGACTGGGATCTGGGAACAACGTTGTGTGAGCAAAAGGTCTGTAATAAGAACTAGCTTTGTTATACAGTACATTAACTTCAGTATGTGGGGCATTTAAGTAAAACCAGGACTTTTGATTGTGCAGAATAACAGAACATAGTTATGAGAATAAACACTGGCTTTATTTCTCTATTTAAGCCCCTGATACATTAATGCACTTATCCCAGTGTTTCACTAGTGCTTAGATACCCAGTACACCAGAGCATGAGCCGACTGTCCGTTGGCCTCCCAGGAACTCCATTAATGGCCCAAACATGTGGAAATGGCTTGGCGCAAGGTAAGGACTGTATGGGAGTTACTCCCAGTTGAGTCCCTGTAATGTACAAGTGGTGTTCATGAATGATTGCGTTTGCAGTTGACACAGACAGATACGTCTCTTCTACCAGTTGGCATCAAGTTATCTGTTTATTTTCATGGATCAGGCGTTCCACTGAATGTTTACAGGAACGACTGCAGTGCACTCTGAGCCGCCTTGGCTGGGATTGTCATTCAGGGATGTACAGTCTGACCTTCTTTCAAATTGTTGCACCATTCAAATGCTTTGTGCCTTCATACATGAGAACTTTCATCAACCAAGTCCTGGTTTGACTTGAATGCCCCTCATTTTTTTGAAGTGCTTCCATTTCTCCTTTTTTTTATTCAGTGTTTCAGTGAAACATTTTGGTTTAAATCTGAATACAAACACAGGCATAGGAATATGATGCCCTTCAACAAATACCATTTATTATGAATTTTATGTTATGATATGTTATTTATAGGTAATGTAAGGGAAGACACAATGTTAGCAGACTGATTTTTCTCTGAATTGATTCTTATGAAATTGCTCTTTAGTTTCTTTAGAGCTGTAATGTTAAGCAAAGCTACAATGCTAACTATGTAAGTTCTTCACCTTAATAATATAAAAAACCCATTGGTCTTTTTTTGGGGGCGGGGGGAGGAGATCTTAGTCTTTTTTGGGGAGTCTTAGTTCTATCTGAAGCAGAGTTCGTGAGAAAAATACTCAGACCATCATGAACTCATGTAAGCTTTTTGTCTGGGAGACACAGTGGCTAGGAGGAAATGTACTTGCCTATACAATGTGCTTTAGCTCCGTCCAAATTCCAATAACTATATCAGAAAAATAAACTGTAAATGCATCCCCCCCCCGCTAGCCTTGAAGGATGATTGTTTCAGAATTGCAAAGTGAAACTGATTTACTGTCAGCTGAGATCACCGTTAGCATAAATAACACCTATATCATGTCATCTGTTGATTTGTGGGAGTCCTTGATGAGTTTTAAGAGTAGCCAAAAATATAATTCTTCATAATTTAATGAGGTTTCCTTGTCCAATGTAGACATTTGCAAACATAACTGAAATAGCACATCTCAGCAGAGTAAAAGAATGATTCCCACCCTAACCTGCAGGAAGAATAGGAGTGTCCAGGCAGCGTAACATGAAAAATCTACCACCCCATTAATTGGAATGAAGTATAAATCATATACTAGGCCTCTTCCAGTAATCAATATATCTCTTCAATTTCCTCTGAGGCTGAAAAGGCAAATGTGTGAATGTATGTGTGGGTGTGTTTGAGAGAGAGAGACAGAGAGAAAGAGAGAGAAAAGTCTGAAATGAGGCGATGCTAAAATGCCTCGGATCCTTGATTTCATTTAGGGCAATTTTGAATTCTTGATTTTGATTAACCGAGATATATATAGAGAAAGTACCCTGCAGGGGCATGGCCTCATACTTTTGAGTGGCACCCTTACAAAAAGCCATGTCTCCCCAATTACCAAGCAGACGTTTTTGTAGACGGAACAGCAGAATTTTCCAGACCATAGAAAGTTTAGACACATGAACAGCAATTACAGCAAAGCACATGTTAATGTTATTTATTCTTTCAGTTTCTATGCCTCTTTCCTTGTACAGGGTTGCAGGGAGCATGAAGCCTATCCCAGGAGACTTTCGGCACAAGGCGGGGTACACCGTGGTCTGGGTGCCAATCCATCACAGGACACACACACACACACATGGTCATACACTACAGACAATTTGGAAACACTAATCAGCCTACGCTGCATGTCAGGAGTAACTGTTCCTGAAAGTGCAAGGCCACAGCAATGACCATTACGTCACTGTGCCGCCCATTAAAAGTTAAAAAAGATGAAAATTATTAGTTGCTAAAAATATTCCATGCTGCCACATTGAAAGTTTTAGCAAGTGTTTAGAATTTGAAGCAAATGCTTGTGCTGCTGCATATCATTTTGATCAAGTGTGGCCAAGCTATAAGCTATAAGCTCAAGTCTGGAACATAGGTTCATTCAGGCTGAGCTGTGGGTTTGTTCTGGCAGATTTATTTAGATGAGTTTATCACAATATTTCCAGTGCCCAAGATATAGGCCAGATGAAAGTAGTAAGTCTACAGTAGGCCAACATTCAACCATGACTCATTTGCTGTCTGGACCACTGCAGTGTACTGTAGGTCCACCTAAATCTATTTGCACCACTGAAGCATATATCCAACTGTATATGGACCATGATGGTAAAGATGCACCTGCATACAATATATATTTGTAACATCTTTATGTAGATCCACCAAATAATAAGCAATTCCAAAGCCAAGACAGTAATGTCATTACCTGGCCATTACTTTGTACTATATACAGTATAATATATTTAGCACATGCTACTACATGCATCATTCTCAAAACAGAATCATGCACCAATGCATTTTTTTCTCATTCAATCAGTATTCCTAAACATATGTATAAGGTCTACTGATCATGTACACAGTGAACACTTGACCCTGCCAGCATGTCATTTGTGTAAAATATTTCAAGTGCTCATTTAAAAGAACAAGTGAACACTCCATCCAGCACCAAGAGAGGTTGTCTGCATATACTATATAAGCTATTAATTTACTTGTAAATTCTGTTTTTTTTGGATGCATCATTGATGTTACACCTTTTAATCTTCCCATAAACATTTTAATATGAAAATTAGGATTTAATAGAATCATTTATAGATGCTGATACGATTAATGGCACACTTTGAGAGGCTGTTGATGTCATCTTGGGGGGTAAAAAAAAGAACAGAAATTTGTCACTGGTGCTGCTGTCATTGGTGTGACACCCTGTGCTTATGACGCCAGTCAAAATGAATTACTCTTACGACTTAAAGTAATGGCACCATTACTTTACACAGCATGTTCATTTAAAAATGATTTCAATACAAACACAATTTGCTGAATATGATGACATCAACATTTAAAATTTAAACATATTTCTGGTTTAAAAGTTAACATATTTTGTCCATATTCATTCATTCATTCATCTTTTATACCGCTTATCCTGTATTGGGTCACAGGCGGCCTAAAGCCTATGCAGAAAGACTTTATGCACTAGATGCGGTACACACCCTGGACAGGGTGCCAATCCATTGCAGGGCACACACACACATTCACACACAATTTGCCTAATTAGCATGTCTTTGGAAGACAACCCACCCATGTAAACTCCTTTCACGCAGACATGAGGACCGGAACGAAACCCTCGACTCAAGCATCCACAATGATAACCACTACATGCCAACTATATAGTTCATCCATGTTCCATCCAGCACATCGGGCAACAGATACTCCCATCCTGTAGATGCACATTGTTTCTATGGCAGTTACTTAAGAAATTGTGTTGCCAATTTGACATCCTATTGTCATTCCACAAATTACAAGAAATTTAGGAAAGCACATTACCCTAATCTGCATGTTTTTGGACTGTGGGGCGAAACCAGAGTACTGCAGGAAAACCGCCAAGTCCAGGGAAATTGAACCCAGACCCTGGAGGTGCAAGGTGACAATACTCCAGTAACCACTACGCAACCATGCTGCTATATATACTGTATGTGTGGAAAGTCTTGTACAAAAAATAAACATCCCATATCCACAATATTTTCTTATACATTTTAAATAGTTAGCCAGATATTAAAGAGGGTCATTGAAATTTAAAGTGAAAGCTAAAGTGTGACTAAACGAATGTGAGAACCCCTGCTACATGATTTGATATCACCCCCTTAGTGTGTTGTTGCCAGGTCATGACTGAAATCTGGACATGTCACTGCGATGCCATTTTTTCTAGTCTTTTCTCACACACAAAAACACGCGCGCGCACACACTATGCTGCACTGACCCGCGCGTCATGAATACTGCGCGCGAGGCACAAGGTTAAATGTCGCTCGTGCACGTGAGAAAACTACCTATTTTTTTTTTATTTCCCCCCCCCTCCTCCTCCTCTCCCTTTTCTCCCTCCTTCCACCACTGTTTTGCCATTGGACTGACTTTTTTTTTTTTTTTATGCCAAACAACAGATGGTTTATCTTGGCGAGTTTAGGATGCATGACGACATGCACTGAAGAAACACATTAATGTTGGGGTATGTAAATTCATGGTAATGCACATGACAAACACATTAATGTTGGTTGACACGGTGAAGCTTGAGTTAACCTTTATGATTTAAAAAAATAATAAAATACAACCTAGGGAAAAAATTTGAGAAAAGCTAAATAAGTATCATGCGCGCATCTCTCTCTCTCTCTCTCCTTCTCTGTCTCTCTCTCTCTCTCCTTCTCTCCTGGCCAGTGTTCAGCTCCTCCCCTCTGTGCTTGCTGCCTTTACTTCATCAGATAGCTGAACGTGAACAGTTTAGCTGAAGAGCACTTGCCTAAAAAACCGAGAGGGGAGCGCGCTCCGAGCATTCACGGATCTCAAGCACGGAAATCCTGCATTCCCAGGCTCTTGCTCTACTCTGCCCTGACCATGGATGCGTTATCATCTGGCTTGCACTTGACTCTGTGCACTTGGCTTGTTTGCTCTTTGCATCTTTGTGCCGTTACCAAAGCGGAGGTAACTTGCGCATCGTGCCCGTTGCCAACGCTCGTAAGACTCGGGGACGTCCAAAACAATGCACGCACTATCACCATCACTATCACTCCTACAGAGGCTGGGAAATCACTTGTCAATGTCGCGCGCTCGAGATCGCAACCGGGAGTTGAGGAGTTGGGAACGAGCGCGAGCGGCGCGCCAAACTCGAGAGAAGTGCAAGTGATGGTGGCGCGTGCACCCGGCGCGAGACCGCGGCGCGGTCAGACTACGCGGGGACACCGGGATTGTGCGAAAGTGGGTCAAAACGGCGGTGCGCTCCCGAGACGCAGGAGGAGCGCGGCGCAGCCGGATGAGTTCGGCGCGCGCGCGCGCAGCGGAGACTCCGCGGAGTCCTCGGACGCGCTGCTGTTCGTGGACGGACAGAAACTGCGGCGCAACCGCGACGAGGGAAAAGTCGCCGCTTCCAGATCGGAGGAGCCCAAAGTGAGCAGTACCACTTTCGCCCTGGCTGGAGACTCCGCTCACAACCACGCCGTGGTTTACTGGACCGGACCGAACAGCAGCGTGAGTCCCATGCATCCATCCATCCATTTTTATTTTTTATTTATTTTTCTTTTTAAGTTAATGCTTTGAACCCTTGAGGAATGCTGAGCACCCCAAAGTGATGAACCTTGATGCTTTATAAGTTCCCCCAGACTTCTTCAGCAGGTGCCTGTGTTGCTCCTGCATTCACTTGATAAATACTTTTAAGACTTATAAAGCCCATCTGTGATGCTTGCCATATAAGCACTGATTCATATTGATTGATATAAATCAACTCCAAGCCTCTGACATCATCCTGAACAGAATGTATGACACTGTAAATGAGGCTGCACATAATAAAAATCCTAATGGATCCTAATGGAAAAGCCTATATA
>JAQQZT010000010.1:11239120-11254549 GCA_030068275.1 Clarias platycephalus
ATATATATATATATATATATATATATAAAATGTACACACCCCACAAATACAGTAGCATTTATATGTACTGACTGACCTGATAATTTTGTCTAAGCATTTATTGTTTTTGCTTCATATATGCACCATGATGCACCATAAAGTGCAATACATTCTCTTACTGCAAATCTGACTTTAATGTATAATGCATGAGCAGGTCTCGAAAGTGTTCTTAGCGAAACGGCTATTAAGATGCATTGCTTTGAAGACTGTGGAGACTCCTGAGAACCCAGGGGCCATGCTGTATATATCACTTTTTTTTTTTTTTTACTTTCAGCATGAGTAGAACTTGTTCTTTCAGACTGATCTGGGATTTATACAATGATTTAAGATAAGGGGTTTGTGTGGGATGTTCTGGTCCAAGCCGGGTAAAAGATGGCATCTTCCGGCTGGATGTCATACCTCTGGGGCTACTTAAAGCTGCTGATAGCAGATAAGCAGATCTTGGCTTGTCTCCAGTGGACAAGAGGCCAATGTAGCCATCCCAGACTTAGCTTGACCTAGCACATCACCTTGGAAGTGAACAGGAATACAAATGTACAGATATAATATAAACAACAACAAACAAACAAGTATGTACATTTTAGATGATGCTTTGGACATCTGCCTATATTTAGAAATGATCCTGATTCAAAACGTTAAGGTTTAGAAGTTATTCGTTATTATTTTGGTGCAACAGGGGTAGGGGTGGCTCGGTGATTAAGGTGTTAGACTGCGAACCAGGTGGTCCCCGGTTTGTGGCCTGATGCCGCCTGGTCACCACTGTTGGACCCTTGATTAAGGTCCTTCACACCTCAAGTGCTCAGATACAACCCTGTAAATAATTGCCACAGAAACAGTGGATGTATATCCATTGCCCAATGTGCAGGATGGCACGTAGACTGAATCGTCCATCCATCCGTCCATCCATTTTGGTGCACATTCTCCTATTCATTGACTGGATAAAAAATTAATATTACAAAAAAGATGATTTATTCTGCAGTTTGCTGCTAACTTGATTTTATTTATCTCTTTTGTCCATTCAGGTTGGGTTGTAAACTCGTGTGTTCATCAAATCAGTGAAAATGAAACCAGCACACTGGACAGTGTTACATACAGTATGAACTACTGTATATAGCTGTGGGGAACTATTATATTGATATTTCATTTACAGAAGCGTGGCATGAGTGTTTTCTGAAATAATGCTCCAAAAATGAAATGAAAAGATGTATGTCTGCTATCTGTACACATGATAGCACAAGTAAGAGCCCATAAAGAGCTAAAAGCTAATGAAAACGGTGTTTAAATGAAATTACAAATCTGTGCTTGGTACTGAGCCACTGATATGGCATGGTGGTTATTTTCCATTTTGCACCTAGTAATCGACTAGGTGCCATTAAGTATGACATTCCCAAAGGTTATGGGCTCAAGTTGCATAATTTATGACCACAGATTTGGTATCTTGTGGACGCAACCATAATCTGTTTTAGAAAGTGTTTTTTTATGGTCTTAAAACATTAACAGATTGCTTCGACATATTGTGTTGTGGCGTTAATATATACATTTGTGACCCTGCCTTATTAGATGAGTTTGTAAAGTTGCAAAGGTTTTTGAGAAAATTTAGCCATATTAGGGTGTAAAAATGGGCTATTCAACTTTGCAATGTTTTTTAGCATTGGGTTAGTAACATTATACAGTATAAAGCTAAGATTGTGGCTAGCTGAATTAGCTAGCGGTCTAGAGGTTTAATGATGTACAGGATGATCTCTATTAAACTTACAATGTCTTTTTTTTGTAAGAATTTAGGTAAATTATGTTAGCGATTACCTGTGTTTTAAATTTATAAATGCTGCTATGATCTATAGATAATGCTCAGAAAAATGTGAACCTGTAAGTAGCATCTTTGCTAGCTAGAAATGTCTAAGAACTAATGTAACTAGAAACATATGTGAATTAACATAAGCTAGCTAGCTCTAAACAAATTTAACTAGCTGGTTAATGTTCCTTCTTTATACATTTTTGTGTTTGTTTGTTAGGTTGATCGTGTTTACTATTTTATTAAGTGTCTTATTAAGGTAGACATTGTTGAAAGTGTTGCCTGCCCACTGAATGTGCTATTTTTAATGATGTCCATGGAAAAAAAAAATATGTTAGAAAAACTTTTTGGAAGAAATAAATATTTCTTGGTGGCACAGGGGCGTAGTGCACTGTCGCATTTCACCTGCTGGGGCCGGGTTCCCATGCAAGGAAATTGCATGTTCTCCCTGTTCTTAGTGGGTTTCCTCTTTGTACTCCGCTTTCCTCCACAGTCCAAAGACATACAGATTAGGCTAATTGGCGTTTCCAAATTTCCCATAATGTTTGAATGACTGTGGCAGATTGGCACCCTGTCCAGGGTGTACTCTTCCTCGTACCCTATGCCAGGCATGGGCACCAGGAGGTGTAGGGCACAAGGCGGAGTACACACTGTCCAGGTAGAGTCACAATAGTTATTTTCTTTGATGAGGTCATTCATGACTGTATCAATGTTCCTGTTATATTTGAAATGGTGATTCAAGTATTAAGATATTAAATTTCAATACCTAAACCTGAAGTTTATGTTGACTAGTGCAGATCTATGCTTTTTTTTAAAAAAAAGTTTTGTGCAAGTTTGGTTAATTTCCCCTTAATGGTTTCCGAAAAGAAGGAGAAAAGTGTGACGCCGCAAGTATGTGTTGTCTACCCTTAGCAGGTTGGCGACACAAAAAAAAGCAGACGAATTCGATGCTAATTCAAGTAAATGATTAAAACCATAGCACATAGTTCCTTTCCTCGCATCAGTGTTTTTTTTAATATGCTTTTCACCAGTACAAATAATCAAGTCACCTTCGCAGGTCTGTAACATAAAATTAGATATTAAGATAGATAAGGTAAGATATTCAGTGATCCATAACACAAATTGCTCAGTATTACCACTAAAATGAAATAGTAAAACAATAATATAAGACTTTGCAGCCACTTTCGGGTCATCTAGACTCGTAATAACCAAACACTTCACCTTGAGGATCAATGTAATAAGCTTCAATTCCACTGATTATCCCATATTTTCATTTTTTGCTCAAGAAAAACAAGCTGGGGTCCTTTCAAAGGACATCGTCAATGTTTCCTCTCAGCTTACTTTTGTAGCCTAAACAAAACCAGTACACCCCTGAGAGACCTTTTGAGAGCAGAATGTGACTCCGTAGGGGGTTTGAAACCTAATGAGCTTTAAATAAATATATAATTTCCTTCACATCATTAATTGTAGCAGTCCCCGTCAAGATGGATCTTCCCCCTACCGCAGTGACACTCTCTTACTGTGTCGTGATTCGATTAGGAGTCGCTGCCGGCTCTTGCCATGTGGATTTGAGAAAGGATGAGGAGAGGGTATAATAAAGGTGGCAATCAAACAGTAATTTACTTCCAAGTGTGAAAGAAGTGTAAGACAGTAACATATCAGATGGAAAAAGACAACGCAGTTTTTGAAAGTCCCAGTGAATGTATTTTAGGTTATAGTACTTTGTAGCGAAGATATATTACAAAAAGCAGCAAATGGAGCTAGCATTGACGCCTTGGGTCTAATGTATAGAGTATTTTTCTTCTTGTATTTTTGATTAACAACAACAATTTTGGGAAATAAAACTTTTAAGATCATGGAAATCTTTGTGAGGTCTTGCCATCTAAGCTTGTTGTTATTTATGTTGTATAGTCTGGCATTTTTAATCTATGTTCATTGTATTCGCTGTTTTATCCTGCCATTTTGGATTTGTTTGGTGTTTATTCCCATTTTGTCTTTTGACTTAGAAACTATAAGACATTCACATTTTGAAGTAGTTGTGCACGAACCTGCTTTGCTTGATTGCCATTCTGAGATGTGAGTTTTCAATGATGGGTAGTCTGGGACTTAGAATCATTAATTGTTCAGTGTTTTTCCGTGGCCCTTTGGATTTTTGGTATTTCTGACAGCAGATGTCAGGATGGTGGAGGAGGTGTAACCTACGTGCAGACCTCTTTTATTACCAAACGAGTATACAGTTCAGAACAAAACACGATCTCTGGACTATAACTTAGCATTAGCATAATAATAAGCATGAAAACAAAAGGAGACAAAGCGTCACATATTAATAATGACAAACCATACAAAATAAAAAAAACAGACAATAAAACGCAAAAATGCACCAAGAAGACACCAGTTTATCGGCCGTACATAAATATCGATCGATATTCTCCTTGTTGTTTGCTGCCCTATTGACACATAATTACTTTTAATTAATTTGTGTTTCACAAAAAAAGGTTTTTGTTAAGTTATGTAAGTACTGACTTCTTCTTAATACCTTCTTAGATGGTTGTATAGAAGGCTAAAAGGGCTTTTGAAATGGTCATGTGAACAAAGGTTATATTAAAGGTTGTTTCATAAATTTAAAGGAGTGGCACACAAGGCACACCCATGCCACTGGGGCCCAAAGGCTAGCCAGTGTGGTCCAATCCCGAAGAAAGCCAATGCAGCACAAATCAGGGCACAGGAGGCAAAGAGCACAATGCCACCAACCAAGGTTACAAACTCCCCAGATTCCAATCTGATCAAGCACCGATGAGATGCACCGGACAAACAAGTCCGATCCATGAAGGTCCCACCCCGTAACCCAAAGAGCCCCTCTTACCAATGTCGATGGTTAGTGTATATACTTTATGTCAGTAAAGAAATCCTTGGCTTAGACTTTTAACCAGGAAATCCATGCCAGTACCTGGACCTGGACTGTTTTTCACAATTAGCTACAAAAGAAGATAATTAATATTCTCTCATGACTTTCATGGCAGCTCTTGGCATCAGATCTGACCAGAGGGCCTTCAAGCTCATCTTCATTGGTGCTGGTGTTGTACAAAGCTGCGCATGAACAATACATCTACAGTATGTAATACAGGTTTATAATTTGGTCAGATCTTAGATCAGAGTAAAAACATTTTGATGTAGTGGTTTGATAATTATATCCTAGCAGGCAGTGCCTTACAGTAACAACATTTGGCCAGTTAAACTGTTCACATGGCATCAATGCATTACAGTTTCAAAAGACAAAACAGAAGATTATATTCGAGGTGCCTCTGCTCAGACCTGTTTCTTAGGAATCGACTTGGAATGCTAAGCTCAATGAATACATCATTGACTATTGTTTCTTTTGTAGGATCACTTGCACATCACTGCATAACCAGGCAGTCACTGTAGTTTAGATTATTCTTCTGCCCCACAGAATCCATCAAGGATCACAAATGTAAATGTGGTCTAATGTAAAATTAATGATTCCAGGCTAGGTTTGGACTGTGAATGAGTTCATATGAGCTGCATGCCATTATCAAGAAAAAGGACAACATCTGCATACACCCACACTGCCTGTATGTTTCATGCTGGTAAATGTTTACCAATGTGTGTGTGTGTGTGTTCATGTGTGTGAGCTCTCTCAGCTCCCCTAGTGGTCACATTACTCTTTTTAATGGACGTCTTGACTACTTGTTTGCTGAAGAATATGCATTATTAAAATTAGATGACATTACACATTAAGGTGGGTGCAGGACATCTCTCCAAAGTGATTTTTAAGTGAAATCAGAGGTAAATGAAGACTACAATAATTGCATTGTTACATTTTATTTTTAAAGCTCTTAATGCAAATTTTTCCTTTTTCAGGTACTGGATTGAAAGTGGGTATTATTACTTTAGAAAGGTCAGAGACCAATTTCCTAATTTCAGTCATCTTGCAAAGGTCAGACTATTTTTTTCTCGCCATTTTATTTTATTTTTTTTTCAAATCTGCAGCCAGATGCACCATATTGTATCAAATCCATAACCCTAAAGCTGTTGGCTTTAATAAAGACCAAATGTTGCACAGAGCAAAATTGTGAATGATCTTAGTAGTGGGCATTTGTTGGAAATCATAGTATAAATAGTATACAGGGGTTGGATAATGAAACTGAAACGCCTGGTTGTAGACCACAATAATTCATTAGTACTGTATGGTTAGGGCCTCCTTTTGCAGCCAATACAGCATCAATTCGTCTTGGGAATGACAGATACAAGTCCTGCACAGCGGCCAGAGGGATTTTGAGCCATTCTTCTTGCAGAATGGTGGCCAGGTCACTACATGACGCTTGTAGAGGAAAACGTTCCCTGACTCGCTCCACCAAAACATCCCAAAGAGGCTCAACAATATTTAGATCTGGTGATTGTGCAGGCCATGGGAGACGTTCACTTCACTTTCATGTTCATCAAACAACTCTGTGACCAGTCTTGCTGTGTGTATTGGTGCATTACCATTCTGATACACGGCACCGCCTTCAGTGTTTGAACCATTGGGTGCGCATGGTCCTCCAGAATGGTTCGGGAGTCCTTGGCAGTGACGCGCCCATCTAGCACAAGTACTGGGCCTTGGGAATGCCATGATATTGCAGCCCAAACAATCACTTATCCACCGCCATGTTTCACTCTGGGCATGCAACAGTCTGGGTGATACGCTTCTTTGGGGCTTCTCCACACCGTAACTCTCCCGGATGTGGGAATGACAGTGAAGGTGAACTCATCAGAGAACAATACATGTCCACACATGTACACACATTGTCCACAACCCAAGATTTTCGCTGCTGGCACCATTGAAACCGAAGTTTGGCATGGGCACGAGTGACCAAAGGTTTGGCTATAGCAGCATGGCAATGGACATTGACCCTGTGGAGCTCCCGACGAACAGTTTTGGTGGAAACAGGAGAGTTGAGGTGCACATTCATTTTCAATTAAAACATGAAACATTTAATTCTGCAGTGAGTTGGGCAGCTGTGGTTTTATGTTTTTTGGATACAATCCGGGTTAGCACCCGGACATCCCTTTCAGATAGCTTCCTTTTGCATCCACAGTTACTCCCGTTGGATGTGATTCATCTTTCTTGGTGGTATGCTAACATTGCCTTGGATACTGTGGCTCTTACAGTACATCACAAAAACTTGTTGTTTTGGTCACAGATGCACCAGCGAGACACACACCAACAATTTGTCCTCTTTTGAACTCTGATATGTCACCCATAATGTTGTGTGCATTGCAATATTTGAAGCAAAACTGTGCTATTACTCTGCTAATTAAACCTTCACACTCTGCTATTACTGTTGAAATGTGCAATCAATGAAGGTTGGCCACCAGGCTGGTCAAATTTAGCCATCGAACCCTGACACTGAAGGTGCAAGACGACAGTGCTAACCACTAAGCCACCATGCTGCCCTCTTCTATAACTTGCTTGGGGTAAATATGACGCGACTATGATGAACTACAGCTAATGTTTAAAGTGTCATAAAATACAACCGAAGAAAAACATGAAATAAAATTAATCAAGCCCACAACTGCTCCTCTGAAAAAATCAGCCTCCTCTTCATCTCAAATCAATTCGGCTACATGCTGCTAGAGCTACAGCGGAATGTGAAATACATCGTCTTATATTTCAACCCCCCCCCGCCACGCAAATGGAGATTGAACTTTGGAAACAGTTAGTTTTGAAACAACAAATTAGAAATGTGTCTTCACTACAGTTGACTTGTTTCCCAACATAAGGATTGAGAAAAAGTACAATGCTGGACTTGTTGGGGGGGTGATTTCATGTCTTTTCTTGTAGAGTTGGAGTAGACAAGAAGAAAAGACCTGGCAACCAAGCACGGTAGAGTGCACATTAACTCTCTCGGCCTTGAAAGCTAAAGTTTAATTAGCCAGTTTTGCATTTGTTACATTAAAGGAACCAGGCTGTATTAATAGTTTATGAGTGTTGTTGCAATTATCTTATATTTATACCCAGGAACGTAAAACCAATTAAAGTAATAACCAGATGCAACTGGCCTTAATAAAACTGATGCCCTTTTGAAATATAACATAATTATTGCATATGTTCAAGTTGCAGTCATGTACAAAATGACTGGTTGTGCAACATATGCATTTTATTTTATTTTATTTTTTTAAATAAATATAGGGTTTGTTTTCTTGCCAGGGAAAATGTTATGGCAAGAAATTCTCTGACACAAAAATTTCAATCCAGTCCTAATTAAGACCACAAAGATAACTCTCATATTTATTCCACTTCTTCTTGGCTTGTCTCTATGTGAGTTGACCTGCTCTGTGTTCTCTGGCATGCTAGATTATTTCAAATTGGTATTAATTATTCCAGTCCTGGGGGGGTGCATGTTATATAAACTGCCTGGATGGACTCCTATACCCTTTGCTTGGGTTGTCTCATCCAATTTGCGTTCTAGAGTAATGTAATAAAGCTGAGGGGCTTCTTTACCAAACCCCTATTTGTACAAGATTCGATTAGTTTATTTTTTAGTTTATCATCAAAACAACATATCAGAAATCTTTTTTTCTAGTATGCATGGATATTGTGAGTGCTACAGTTAAATGTCCCTCACTCACTCATCGTTGTCTTTACCACTTTTATCCTGTATTCAGGATAACGTGGGGCCTGGAGCCTATCCCAGGAGACCTAGAGCATGAGGAAGGGTACACCCTGGACAGGGTGCCAATCCATCGCAGGGCACACATACAGACTCACTCTCATTCATACACAACAGGCACATAGGGAATGCTTATTAGCCAGATATGCATGTATTAGGGCTGTGAGGAAACCCACAAAGCATGGGGAGAATATCCAAACTCCATACACACATAGTCGGGAATTGAACCTGGCCGGGAATCGAACCCACTACCACTACACCACCGTGTTGCCGGTTAAATGTTCCTATTATTTAAAGAAAAGAAAAAGAAACATCCAAATGTGAATCGAACCAGGACTCGAACCCATATACTGTAACTCATAGGCATGACACGATTCCTCTGTGTAAGCATTCTGATGTTTCTCAGCTCCCACGAGCAAATCTAATGTGTCGTCATCTAGTCCTTGTGTATGTATAACATGCTGTAAGTGCAGAACAATAGACTGCACAAGTAAGTACGGGAGCTTTGCAAGGATGAGTATTATGCAGCAATGTACCAAAATTGCAACTTCACTATAATGACATGAGCTATCCCCGCTGTCTCATGAAAGATGCATAGGAGCTGAAACAAGCTTTTCAAATTTTGTCCATCAAAGTCACTGAACAATTTTTGTTCTGTCTCTAAGGGAAAACTTTAATGTTCCTGTTATAAACATAGAACAAAGCCTTCCTTGTTCAGTAATCATTCCTGGTAGCACCAATTTTTGGTGCTACAAGTCTGACTGGTGATACTGATACTGTGCTCATTCAATCATACCAGTGATCCGATCCCACAGCATACAGTAAGTCAGAGAGGTGTGCGGAGACAGCATGAACTCATTAAAAACGAGCACCGTGAATTGTGGACATGCAACACCAGTGGAACAAGCACCCCCCCCCTTTGTTTTAATGTGGAAATGTTATCCTTTTTTCCTGACTGTTTTTCTAAAAAATAAGTTACTGACCCTGCTTTGCACAAAAATGAATACAAAAATAATTGGCAATATCCTTATAATAAAAACATGGGTAAATTAAAACATAGTGAGTGCATATACATGTATAATTGGTATACTAGTACAGATGTTATTTGGCTTGTCTTTTATTGGAGGAGTGAGTGGGTTTTCAACACTGCATAGGGGGATCTGGCAACCTTGTAGTGCTTGGAGTGTTCTGGCAACACTGGTGAGCACAAAGCCACTCACTCACACAGTCATCGTCTATTCCACTTATCCTGTATACAGGGTCACAGGTTGCCTGGGCATCAGGCTTGGTGCCTTAGGCCATGAGGTGAGGTATACCCTAGAAAGGGTGGCAATCTAGTACACACAAGGCTATTCGCACAATATGGCAAATTTGGGGACCCCAATCGGACTGTTAAATGAGGAAACCCATCAAGCATGGGAAGAGCATGCAAACTCAACGCACACCGATCCGAGGTAGGAATCGAACCCAGACCCTGGAGGTGCATGGCGAGAGAGAGAGAGAGAGAGAGAGAGAGTGCTAACCACTAAGCTGCCAGTACAAAGCCAAGCAAATGGAAATACAGTTTGTGCAAGTGTTTTTTGTTCTGGAATTGGGCCCAAATATCACATCATAAAGAAGAATTTACAAGCTGCTCTAACACAATGATGGTTTAACTTAATCCATGGTTCACACGTATTCCAAATTGTTACAACACTAGTGGTAACTCACTCACTCACTCAATTTCTATACCGCTTAATCCTGTATTCAGGGTCGCGGGGGCCTGGAGCCTATCCCAGGAGACTTGGGGCACGAGGAGGGGTACACCCTGAATAAGGGCGCCAGTCCATCGCAGGACTAGTGGTAACTGATTAATATAAATTCATTTGTTTTTGTGAGCCATAGAAGAAACAGGAGCAGCACCAATCTGAACCCAATGATGAGTCGGACAACCTCGGCTTAAAGGTTAGTCACCTGAAGCTGAACCACGAAACTCCAACTGAATGAGTGGTTTTCCTGTTCCACTCTTTCATGTCTTTATTCAGTGCCTGGTCAGAGCCATCTCGCAAACTTTTCCATCTTGTCTCTTCAAGGCGAGACTTTGGAGAAACGTTGTCACATCCGTTCTGACAGAAGTGAGTGGTAAATGTAAATATTTAACCAGGCTTCATCACTTCATCACATAGCCACTGACAAGGACCTCTTCTCTTTCTCTAAAAAGAGAAGTGAATCCATTTGCAGGTGTATTTCATAGACTAAAGAGCTAGGGGTTGGAAGAAACTGCTTTCTAAGTTGAATTAAAAAGGGATCTTTTGCAAAATGATACACCATCAACATCGCGCTTCAAATTAAATCTGTTCCTGAACGTAAACCACTCATGCTGATAAATGGCTCTTGTATAATTATTCTCCCAGCAGGAAAATAATTTGGTCAACAGCTCTTAAGCGTATACTTATTTCAAGACCTAGGAATTATGTATTCCCATTACCGTTAGATGAGTGCTTAGCTGCAATTGACTGTAGTATTCAAAATAGTGAATGAGTCGAGTGCTTTATTTTGGCCCAAATTTTGATTGATATAGCTTTTATGCAAATTCTTAAATTATTCTGAATTACATTTATTCTCTTTATATTTTTTGTATTATCTGGGCTGTGAAGACATATCCTTGCTATTCCTCAGTCGATGCGTACAGTACGTATGAATTAAAGTTTAAAATGTCATTCCAGCCAACTCATGCTTTGAAACGCAGCCAGTACCAATCAGCATGTGTGGGGAATTTCTCACATTAGCTTATTAATGATATGTGTTCGAGTAGCTGACGGATGCCAGTTAAAACTCTAACTCGAAGATCTCTTTGTAACCTTAAAAAAATAAATAAATAAATAACGGCATACAAAATGGAGAGAGTGGGAGTGTGAGATGAAGGAGGATTTGGAAACCGAAGGTAAAGTCTAGTTCAAGTGAGCAAGACAAGTGAATCGCTGCTTTTTTATTATTTGTCTCTTCAGATGAAGGCAACAAGAAAAGGCACTTGACAGCATCCATCAAAAGTGATACAAGCCTTTAGGCACTGTAACCAAACACTAAAGCTATCCTTGTTAATTGGATGTGAGCTGTACCACTGCTCAATGGGGTTTAGTCACTTTAGTAGCTTATTGTCAAGCTTTTACAGCGTACATCGGGCTAGGGCAGAGCCGAGTGCTGGGATTTATCTACAGATTTCTGCCTTTGAGGTTCATATTCTCAGTCTTGATGGCATACAGTATTTCCAGTATTTATCTTGAGTGTACTTACATTGATCCAAAAATTTCATTAATATATTAGAATAATACATAATTCATTACGATTTTCATTAGAAATAAGAATTTTCAATAAGAATGAGAGGGGTAATATAAACCAACCATTGATAATCCATTCGGTAGGTGAATATTAGCCAAGCAAACACTTAATCTGCCCATTTGTCTAAGATTGGAATGAATATAATTCCAGCCATTTCAAATGCATCACTTGTGGTGGAAGAGTTACTCTGCCAACTTGTGCAATTTAGGCGACCTGGTGTTTAACATGAAAGTCATGCCCACGTTTGCTTTACTTTTGGTACAGCCGTTGTATTTCACAAACAGTGACACGTCTAGCCAAACAAAAACGAGACTGAATTCTTGTAATCAATCATTATTCTGAATGCAGGATTATATATAAACAAAGATAAATTGTAAATAAATTGCTTTTTTGCACCTATACTTCTTCGTTATATAGTGAAATATGGTATTTTAAATTTGTTTTTCTATTTGGTTTTCTTTTAGTTTCACGCGACACATAATTAAACAATCCAACAAGCAAAAAAAAATAAAATTAAAAAAAAAAAAAAAAAATATATATATATATATATATATTAGTAGGTAAAGAATCTTTCCAATACTCACAATGATTAAAAAAGCAGAATCCACAGTATAAATTGCTACATAATTATATAAATAATCATAAATGTACAATACATTTTTGTGTGTAGTATAATAGCTTCTTTTGTTTTTTTGGGTGTGGCTGATGTGTCCAAATATCTACAACACATTTAATTTCTGCAGTTCTACAGCTCTGTTCTTTGGCTCAATTTGTGTCTAAATTCTCATCTATTGAAAAAAATATATATAAATTTAAATGCTTTTACATTTTTATTAGGGTTTGAGGGAACCAGATCATCTTGCAGAAACAAACTGACTTGCCTAAATTAGCCTCACGTAAAAAGAAAAAGGTATCAGAGTTTCATTCAAATAGACAAAATCCTGCATATGTAAAGTACCCAAAGAAGGTAAAGTTCCTAAGACATCCCTCCAAAAATACTCATCCCTCCAGGCAGCATGGTGGCTTAGTGGTTAGCACTGTTGCCTTGCACCTCCAGGGTCCGAGTTCTACAGTATTCCCGGCCAGGTGTGCATGTTCTCCCCGTGCTTGGTGGGTTTCCTCCAGGTACTCAAGTTTTTTCCCACAGTCCAAAGATATGCAGATTTGCCGTTGCCAAATTGCCCAGAGTGTGTGTATGTGTGTGTGCCCTGCAATGGATTGACATCCAAGGAGGTGTACCCCTCTTTGTGCCCTAAGTCTCCTGGGATAGGCTTTAGGAGCTCCCAGCAAGAATTCATCCCTCCATTAACTACGCTTCTTATCCGGCACTGCTGCGGTTTTGTGGAGTTGAGCCTATCCTTGGAAACTTGGGACACAAGGTTGGGTACCCATTGCACCTAATAGCACAACTAATATCTGTTTAAGTGGATGGCCATTAGCTTCTTTCTTGGAGTCTGTACTTTCAGCTTCTTGTGAGATTTTTTTTTTTCTTTCGTTTTTTTTTGGCTCAGTGCTGCTGCTCCACCCTCTGAGTCCCCAGCGTTATTAAGGATATTGAAATCATTATTTCATCAAGCAGATGAAATGTTTGTCAGGTGAGGTCAGCACTTTGAAATAAAAATCAATGCAACTCCCATCCAGAGAGAACAGAGCACAGGATGAGTCAAATAACTGGCTATTAGATCTCAAACCTGGTAGTTCAGAGGTCTTATAATCCCTTTTCTGCATGTAAATCTTTTCATTTAGTACAGATTTTCAATTGAGACTGCACTTACTGAAGATTTTAATGCCAACAGTGGGTTAGGGCAGAGGAGAGGATGGATGAGCCTCATCACGAGTGAGTGCTTTGCTTAAGTTCAGGTGATAAGCATTTCTTTGGTGATATGACTTCGAACATGTGCGAATCTATAAAATCTTTAATGTAGATAAGCCCAAAGCCTGGGCTGTGTGATGGAGAAACCATGTGCAAAGCTGTACTGTTTTTATACCTCCTAGCTATTGCATGGGTCATTTAACCCAGCACATGATACTATTTGCTGTTCGTCATTTTGCTGACATGTGCCCTTGGAGTGAACCACTAGCGCTACCGAAAGATACTATGCATCATGCAAAACCATTTGTTTGACTGAACTTCATCTGTTTGATGGATCACTAACCGCTGCACTGCACTGTAGTGTCTGACCAAGTTGTTGGCTTCGTTTTTTGTCTGATCCATCCATTTTAGTGCTATATTTTGGTACCTGAAATAATTGCAATTTCTCTTCACTTTAAGCATTGATGTTTAGAAAGAAGAAAAATTAGACTATGACTATAGAATATGACAATTTACACCATGAAATGAATAAATGAACAACATCTGAAAACAGACTGTTCAACAAAGGGACAATTCGTAATGTTTGATTTAGCCGGAAAAATATTTTTGAACAGCTGTAGATCGGCCAAATGATCAGCCATAACATTAACATCATATAACATTAACACAACAGTGTTGCTTATCAATTATATACCAGTAAACTAGTGTTAGGAACAAGGGCACCCAAGGCTCACCCATGCCCATGGGGACAAGAAGACAGCCCGTCCAGAACACCCAGTGCAAGGCAGCTGCCTGGAAAGGGCTGAAGGAAACCCTTTCAAAGTCCCTAGATCCCAATCCGATCGAGCACCCATGACATGCGCCAGACATCACAGCGTACTGTACACCCAGAGGTCTTGTGGCGTCATGCCCCGCTGGGCCGAAATTGCCCAGGCGGCACATGAGGAAGCTATATAATACTGGGCTTAGTGCTTCACGTTTTTTTGGATTAATGGAATTTAAAAAAGCTGTACTAATAAACGTGATTATGAAAAAAAAAAATCTGTTTAACTGTAATTAATTAAAATTAAGCCCTCAAAACTCCCCTTCTATTTTCTGAAGGCTCTATGATGAACAATTTTCTCACTTTAAAACATTCCTATTATATCTTTACCTTTATTTTAAACTGGCAACATGTTTGTTTTGGCATCCTGAAAGTGCTTCGTGTGTGTTTCTTTTTTTCTTACTTGTTATGGTTCATCAGGATCTTAACACCTTCCTAGAAACTTTATTTCCACCGTCATATTTTTTTCAACTTCTTTTATTTGACATTGCAATGCAATTAGAGAGCAGGAAACGTTCTCAGCCCTAATAACAAATGAGTACATTTTCTGTCAAGTCCTTCTGTAATTTCTTCTGTAAATTATGCTAATTCTGGCAGAGATTTAGCACTAGCCTATAATTATCAGTAAGTGCAAAGAAATTTCTCAAAGAAATGTTAATAGCATACCTTACAAATTTTCCTTTGGTTAAAATTTGAATGATCAAATGTACGGTCATGTGTAAAAGTTAGTACCCCATTTTAATTTTATGTGTTTTTGTGTAAAAGCATAGTAAAAATCATCTGATCGTAGCGGGTCTTAGGCAATTAGGCAAATACTACCTTAGACAAACAACAAAATATAACTTCTTTCACCATGCCATCATTTATTTATAAAAAAATGAGTCTGCAATACTAAGTACAGTGGAACCTCGGATTACGAGCATAATTCGTTCCGGAAGCGGGCTCGTATTTCAAAACACTCGTAAACCAAATT
>JAQQZT010000010.1:11275628-11293324 GCA_030068275.1 Clarias platycephalus
TAACTGTGCCCCCCCCCCCCCCCCATCTAATAAGTAATACAGTTGTGACAATAAAAGTCACCAATCCAAGATTTATGAATGCTTGTATCCACCTCCATAATCTACACTTAATCTTAATTCATTTAGGAATAAATTAAAATTAGATGATGGTTTAGCAACAAGTAAATTAAGCAACCATACCAAAAAATGTAGAGAAGTAAAACCATCTACTGCCTTATTCTTATAGACACGTGGAGAAGTGCACAGTCTTCCTGCTCAGTCATTTTATCCTTTTTTTCTGCCAACCTGATTTAATAAACAAATCACCAGCTACAGCTTTCATTAATAACTCACCCATTCTTTTTTGTCTTTCTTAACACACCGCTAAGGCTGGCTGCAGATAGCCTTGTTTACCACCACTGCTTAGATTCATCTTCATAATAAGTGTTTCTCTGCAGCCATGCTGTTTTTCTTAGTCTTAGCAGAGACAGAGAGTGCGGAAGCGTCACCATTCACCAGTCCAATTTTCTCCACCTGCTTAGACATAATGTTCCCTCTATTAACTTTTTTTTGCCTAGAACTTCAGAGTGAAGCTAAATGCACCCCTGAAGTGCTTTCATTTTTCTTTTTGCATTGTCTCCATGGAAGTCCATGACTGTGTCCTCCTAAATGCCGGATGAGTCTGTGGTTTTCTGGATTAATATCTAACTAAAACAACCAAGCGTTGAAAGAAATAGAGAGATATTTTTGAAAAGCAGAAACAGTGTGGAGGTCAGGACCAGAGAACTGTTTGGCCCTAAATAAAACATTGCTTGCCAGAATCTTTGGCCAGGCTGTGGGTCAAAGGTTAGAACACTGCCTGGATTTGTTTCTGAAAAGATGAGCTTGGGTCAGGACTTGGTGATGAAGAAAGTGTAAACAGCCTCAATGGATGAATTTTGTACAGAAATGGTTCTGTATAAATTAATCACTAAGTCTGTAAGTAAGTAAGCGAGTAAGTTATTTACATAAGTACAGTACTTTACATTACAAGTAAGTACGTAAGTTAACTACTGTATGTGTGTAAGTATTTAAGTAGGTAAGTAAATATTTATGTATGTACATTATGTATGTAAATATAGTACTGTATATTAGATTCATACATTTAAGTAAGTAGGTAGGTAAATATTTTTTATATAAGTAAATAATACATATACTGTAAGTAAATAAGTTAGATACATACACTGCCTGGCCAAATAAAGAGTCACCATTTCAGAAGGGTCTAATTATTAGGCTGCATCAAGCAAAGAAAATAACTTGAAATTAGATTTGAAATGACTTGAACTGGGTTAAAAACCCTTTAACACATTATCAAAGATCATTTAAACACTTGGTCTGGTTGCATGGTAAAAAAAAAAAAAAATTAGCAGTTAAAACCATAGCTATGTTTAGTTATGAAAGTAAGATCATTTCCATACTGTTGACATGCAATGTGATTAGAACTCACAGGATTGGGACTAAACAGCCATGTGGCCTTAAGAAAACCACTTGTTATTGAGACTCAAAAATAAAAAGCTTAAAGTTGCTAGGGAGCATAAAGATTGGATTTATAGTAATGGCGATGGCTTAGATTGACCCAATAGCTTAGATTTATCCTTTTTCAGAGTGATGAGTGCATCTTGGACCACGCAACTTTTTTTGGCCGCTGCTCTGCTCTGTTCTGTTCGGCTGGGAAAACTTGCTCCTGGCATTCATGTGGATGTTACTTTGATCTACCAAAAAATATGTTGCTGACCAAATACATCTCTTTATGGCAACAGTTTTCCCTAATGGCAGTGACCTCCTCACATTACTGATATTGTGCAGGAATAGAATGAGGAACAAGAGTTCAAGAGATTAGGGTATTGATTTGACTTTGAGATTCCCCTGATCTCATTCCAACTGAGGATCAATGATATGTGCTGAACAAGTTCTTCTAACCGAACTAAAGAATCATTTTATAAACATATAAACTAGTAAACTGTAAATTAGCCATATTTTGCTGAATGCATAAAGACTGACCATAAAGAGACACATATTTTCTTCTTTAAAAAACATAACTGTATTTTTTTTTAAATACGTTCCTTTCCTGATAATTAAGTGAGGCCAAATCAAAAAGGATGCCCACAGCATCAGAAATAAATAACGTAAAACTTACCCTTAACCATTATGTTTTTCTCACTGTGAAGATCATCGTCCTTTATCTTTTTTTATATGCTTTCTCTTTTTCTTCCTTTCTTTTCCTGGTTCATAAGATGACCACAGGGTTCGACAGAGCTTTGCGCTCTTGGGTTTACAGGTAGTTCCCTGAACCTACAGTACATTCGAGTTACGAATTTTCTGCAGAACAAATTGAGGTTCTACTTCCGGTTCAATCACGGAAGTAGTGTACTAGTAGCAAAAAATAGACACTGCAGTGCACCAGATACCAATATTTACAATTATATGCAATATTATTATATGATATAATTATATCAGTGAGTCGGCCTCACCTGTTTCAATGAATCTGTCTGGAAGCACGATGACAGGAAATTGCTGTCCTGTAAAGCTGTCCTGATGGTCAATAATCCTAATTTCAAAACATGCTCAACAAAACAGTTGGGTTCACAATCCAATACAGTGGAAAACAGCTCAAAATGGAGAAAAACCATTGTGGAAAACAGAGACAAAAAGGCTTCTAGGATTCCGACTTAAGAACAAATCAGACTTATGAACATGCTCCCAGAACAGAAAGTGTTCGTAAGTTGGGAACTACCTGTATATACAGTATATATATATATATTTCACCATTGTTTTGGTGTCCCCTTTGCATTTTTTGCCCAACCACTTTATGCGCCTCAAAGTATAAATCTTGCTGACAAACAGTCTGTCAGCAATATATAATTATATAAAAAAATTAACACCATCTGAATAATCAGAAATTCTCATTTCTGACAAAACATCACTGTGGTACAGACATCTTTAAAGTTTCCTATGTGGAGTGAATATGATCATGCAGAGGATGTTCCATCCTATTGTTGAGGAGCTTTCCCCGCTCATTTATAAATCATAGATCAGGTCTTAGTGCTGCTGCCTTGGCTTGCATAAGCTTGTTATAATTTCAGCACAGTTTAATGACAGAGAGAGATGCACACTGGTTCTGAGTGGAGGGTGGTAGATTTGCAAAAGCTCCTGGCAAGATGCCATGCTGCATTAAAGAAAGTGCACTCTAGTGTGTTTGAAGTGGACTAACAAGACAGTGTTCTACAAGATCTAGGACTAGACTAGGACGAGAGCCCAGGATCGATTGGCACTGACCCAGCACCTAGATATTTAAATCCAACAACCCACTTTGAGCTCCTCTAAAACCTTACCCCTTCTGTGCAATGAAGAAATCAGACACTGTGAGAAAACCCTCTCGCTAGCTGATTTCTTGTTCTCTTCCACAGGGAAATTAGATTCCGGTGCCAGGGTGCTCCATTCCGCCGCTCAAAGTTGATGATGCCACTGCGGCAAAATGCGTTCGGGGATGCATTATGAGCAGGGGAGCAGTTAGCAGTCTGTTACAAACTCCTTATGACTGATCTGAGTGTTATAGCTATGGTCGAGCAGCAGTATACAGTCACATTGTAAATCTGTTATTTCTGTCGCACCTGTCATGTCATGGAATCATCTGTTGTATGAGTCGCTCTTTAAAAATCTGAGTTATGTGTTAACAGATCGTTAATGATTGTCATGTTGGCTCAGCCTAAAAACACACACTCACACACATGCAAAAAAGAAATGCTTGCCACATCATTTTTCAAAATGCTAATTCTGGAATAGCATTCATTTTCTTTTCTTTGCTTGACCTCTATGAGCTATCTTGATAAGGCATCATTTGCTTCTTTGTCTCATTGTTCCTGCATTGTTCTACTGTTCTATTGTTTCTGCAGTGCGCACAAAACCTTCCCCGAACTGGTTTTCTAGTCCATAGTGTTTTTTTACATGTGTTTTTTAATTATGTATACCTGGTAATATTACTGTAGGTATACTGTGTATACAAAACTTCAATGGTTGCCTAAATTAGCAAATATTTCTCCCAACAATACCATTAAGTTCTTAGAAAAGCTAAAACATCACAAAAACTGGTGAAGACTGTCCATAATGACATACTGTACAGCACACAATCCTCCACAACTTAAGACCTACCAGTGCAATGGAGGAGAAACTATCTGTCGATCGCTGGTTAACAACCAACTAGTAGATCCTGAAACCAGAATGCCAGTTTTGACTCCCTCAAGATGACAAACAACATAAAGAACGTTACTCTAACAAGGTTAGAAATTGGCCTGAAGTCTCTCCACACCTCAGATTTAAATGGCTAGACATGGACCAACCAGACAAGTCTGCAAATAAACAATTATGCATTTGCGTGAATATTGTCTGTTTCCATCTTCAGTGGCAGCAAGTGTATTGGCTAAGTGTGAACGTGTGCATGATGCTCTGTGATAGACGCTATCCCGTCCAGACTTTGTTCCTATGATAGATTTTGGATCTACTGCAACCTCCTGGTTTGGTAAACCTTACTAAAAATGAATGAACGCATAGTCCAGGTATTACCTGTGCATTAATAATCCCTGAAATGGGTTTGGATAAAAGAAAATTGCTTTAGTTTAATACATTTTTAAGTCATTTAAATATATAAAAGCTTTATTAGGAACATCGTTAACATTTTAAAGGTTAAAAATGTGTTAAAACTTTCCTTCTTATAATTATAATATATAGTGTCAAAATATTTCTTTTAATGTGTATGTGTGAAGGTCTGCTGGATATGTACTATAAACCATATTTTATTGTAGTAATATTGAAAGAGAGCAACAAAATGAATGATAATTGTACTAATTACCTAAACAAACAGTTTTAGATTGTTGTCATTAAAGCTTTGAATCCTAGGTAGGTAGATTTTGGTTTGTTACGATTCAATGTTCAGGCGATTTTTGATTCACATCGATTCAATAGCATTATTGTTTCTGTTTTATTTATTTCAAGCTTTTTAATATTACATACAGAAGTATTTTTAAGGATTAAAAACAGTTTTTAATATAAAAAAAAAAAAAAAACGCGCAGTGGTAAAGTGCTCACTCTATCATCCGGAGATCGCGAGTTCGATTCCCGGGTGATGCTGTAACCTCTCGCAGCCGGAGGTCTAGAGGGAGCCTTGTCACCCTGAAGGAGTGAGATATTCTCACAGTATTTACGGAAGACGCAAGTGGTTTTATCTTCTGCAAAAGCTGTGGTATATTTTTAAGGAATCTGACAATTTTAGACATTTAATATTTGTAAGTTTTCCTTACATCATTTTAATTCAATAAAATGACCAACAAAATATTGATGGAATTGCACAGCTATACAGTGTGGATGAAAAGTAACTAGGCATTGGAATTGGTAAAAAAAAAAAAAAAAAATCCATATTTCTAACACAAATATATTGAAACACATGTACAGTACCTTTACATAGGAAAATGAAAGCAAATCTTTCAATTTCAAAGTAGGAACCGGTGACTTTAACTAGTTTCCTCAAACTCAAACTTCTGAAGAGCTCCTGAATCCGTGCCTCCAAGTCCTCCAGTGTGTGAGGCTTTGTCCTGTACACCTCCTCTTTTGCGTAGCCCCACAGGAAAAAATAACAGGGCGTGAGATCTGGATTTCTTGGCGGGCATTCATGAGGTCCGCGTCATCCCAGCCAACATCCTGGAAAATGCCGGTCTAACCATGCACGCACAGTAAGAGCAAAACGGGGTTGGTGTTCCAGTGATACTAGTTCTACTGCAATTAAAGATTGCCTTTCAGGCACCCTGTAGCTGCCATCATCTTATTTGTAAAGCATTTTAAAACTGGGCAAATGAAGAGAAAATGTCAGTATTGGACAATTGGACAGAGTGCTCATCACTAGGTCCCCGGTTCAAGCCACTGTTGGACCTTTGAGCAAAGTCCTTCACCCCCAAGTGCTAAGATATAATCAACCGTTGCGCTGGCAACCCGACCACAGAAATGCTGTATATATCTCCATGATGAGGAGTATCCGTCGCCTGATGTACTGGATAGCACATACAGTAGACAGACCCTGTACATTTCAGAAATTAGAAGGTATTTATAGCTCTGATATCCATTTTTTGAATTTGTTCAACCCAGTGTTACTTATAATACACATTTTAATGTATCTAAGTCTACATATTTAGTGCAACCTATAGTCAAGCCCATATTAAATATCAAAGTCCTATTCCAACATCCTGCTTCTGTTTCTTACATTGTCTCAGCTGTGCTGCAGCTCTTCTGCTGCATTGTGCACAGTGATGCACAGACCATTTTTTTAAAAACGCATACGAGATATTTGGTGGAAAATATTAAAGCCATCTGGTGACATGGTTTTAGCTGTGAGGTGAAAGATCTGGGACTGATCATGTTCTCCAGAAGTGTGCAGTCTCTAGAAGTGTGCAGTCCCAAGGTGGTGACCCGTATTCAGTTCTGCAGCAGACAGAGAGTTGTGTAGCCGTGTAGGCGACTGTAGCTATAAAGAGGTGGCATTCGGTATGGAGGCTCTGTGACCTCCGAGAACGAAAAAGAGAGAGAGGAGAAAAACAACAAGGATTTTATTTGATGTTTTTTCGAGGCATCTTTTGCTGTTGATGTCAAATTCACAATTATCTCTCTCTCTCTCGCTGTCACTCTCACTCTAGTCCTCGTCCATGCATGCTCAGTCTTCCCTTTACTCTTTTATCTTTTGACATCTGTAGTCTTTCTCTAGCTCACTGCCATCCCCCCTCTCCCACTGCGTCTCCCTTTTCCACCTCCCTCTGAACCCTCAAAGAAGCCCGAGACACTACAATTTCTTTCTCAAGTCTGATTCTTCGTTCCTTACTACAGTAGTGTCACTGAAGGCACAATGCATTTCAAACCCCAGTAGCATTTCATTGCCCTCTCCATCTCCACTCACACACTCACACACACAAATCCTTTGCTGTGGACTTGCCTCAACTGAAGCAGTATTAGATGAGATTTGATGGCCTGGTGGGCTGTGAATATTCCCTGTGTGAACGGGACAGCTGTCTCGCCCGTGCTGCAGTCATGATGGATGGCGGGATGAGATGTAGAGACATATGGTAATGTGTAAGGGTGGTAGAACCATGGTGATCTGAAGTGGAAGTCAGCCACGACCACACACGCGCGCGCACACTTTCAGATACGGCGATACAGTAGATCCCATCAGGTTTACATTCAGTTCTGAATAATGCAGTGAGACAGAAAATGAAGACTCATTCCTCACTATTGTAATGACCGATTTATTTCTAGTATGTTAAGGCGCTAGGCACCAGATTTGCAGCAACTGCTATAAACAACGATCCAAATTGGCTCGGACAGTTGTCTTACTTTGCATCCATAAACAATGCGGCCAGGGAGCCGGCGAGGCTGTGAGTGCTCAGACAGTCACTAAAGAAACAAACTGGCAAATCTGATGATTGCTTGAGATCAAGAGAGACCGGGGTGGAGAGGAGGGGTGTTTCCTATAAATCACTGCATAGTGCCTTGGGCTGAGTCAGCCAGAAACACCAGAGGCAAGCCATTCAGAGGCACTGATGTGGAGCAACAGAGTGAAAGTGGGAGGATATTAAGGATTAGTGAAAAGCGAGCTGGAGAAAAATGACAGAAAAAATGTGCCACCTGCTGTTGAACACATAACAATGTATGGGGTGGGATTTGTGCTTTTCTTGTTAAAAACGTACGTGCCACAATTTCCCCTTGTATGACAAAGTATCAGCAGTAATCCCCTTTTCCACAGTCAGTGCCTTGAATGTGAATAATGCAGCATAATAATATAAAAGAATAATATAATACCTTACTCTACAGCAATTGCCAAAGACGTCACTATTTGCTAAAAAAAAACACACCTTCAGTTAAGAAATTGTGTCAGGTTATTACAGCTAAAGAATGTAACAAAAGTAAAAACAAAAAAGATATTTGTGCCATTTTTTTTAAACAAAGCATTTTTTCACGACGTAATATTTTCACTATTCTTTTCATTCTGAAAAATATTTGTCAAGCGGGGGGTTCGAGTCAAACCAGGACTTTGGATTGTGTTTAAGAGTAAAACACTTTATTTCTCACTATAAGCATTAATGCATTTATCCCAGTGTTTCTCTAACAGTGTTACAAAGTAACGCGTTAGAGTCCTTGGATTACTTTTTTGATGTAACGAGTAATCTAACGCATTAGGTCCGCCATTTAAGTACTCAGTTATTTAGGTAATATTTGAAAAAATTTAATCTGTTATTCAGACAATTTATGTAATCCGTGAGCCAGACAGCAGTGATTCCGTTAGTGTGTGTGTGTGTGAAAGTCATCCTACAAACCCCGCCCCCCAACCCGTCCCCTCTGTTATTCTTGCTGTTAGTAGTTAACAGATTATGGGCCAAACTGATGATGGTAGAATAATTATAAAGGTCTTGACTAAAACAACATGCATGAGGAATCACAAAGGAGTTTTCATTTTCTGCAATGGAAAAGTACTCGAACTAATTACTTTTATCAGACGGTAATGCTGTAATGTAACTGATTACTTTTTAATGACAGTAATTTTGTAATGTAATTAGTTAGTTTAAAAAGTAACGTCCCCCAACACCATTCACTAGTGCTTAAATACCATTAAGGTGGAAAGTTTTATCAGTACACGGAGCAATGATCAGACTGCCTGCTTCTTGTCGGAAACACTGGCAGCCCAGGAACTCCTGTAATGGCCTAGACGTGTGGAAATGGCTGTGGGAGCGAGGTCCGGATTGTACAGGGATGTAGCAATAACTCCCAGCCAAGTTCCTTTAATGTGCAAATGGTGTTCAGGAAGATGCGTCTCCTCCACAACTTGGCGACAAGTTATCTATCGATTTTAAAGGTTCATCACTGAACGTTTGCGGGAGCGAATGCAGTGGGCTCCGAGCTACCTCGGCCGGGATGGTCATTTACAGATGTACAGCCTTTTTAAATACGTTTGCACCATTCAGTTTTTTTTTACTGCAGCTAAGAGTCTCATCATTGTACTGTGCTTGAAGTCTTCTGTAAATGTCTAATCGGTTTTTACGCTTTCATTCAAGAAAAATGTCATCAGTCCCGGTTTGACTTAAACACCTCTTGTATGTTGGTGGAATTTTGAAGTCAGTTGGAAACTAATGCAAATATGCAGACATACAGTATACGAGCACGAATTTGCACTATGTAGAATACTGTCTACAGAAGGAGGTACTGTATATGGTCTATTTTTTAAGGGGGGAACTTTTTCTGGTTTCACAGTAACATGACAAGTGAGGGTGTTGGTATTAAGAGGCTGTTGGGGAAGTGACTGTTTATAGCAGTTAGCTCGGAGCCAATAACACAAACTGACTTGTCTTATTGACTTGTTAGCAAATATTATGTTGCACAAGGAATAAAGCACTTTAGGGTGTTTAGGGTTGCTGTTATTGGAAAATAACGAATGTTATACAGGAATTCGAAAAGTAATTCTAATTCGTATTAGGGTTGCATCACACCACCCTGTCACTGATGATTATCCTATAACAGCACCGCCTCAAGTGTTTTATTTCTTCCAGTATACAGTACATCAATCAGATGCTAATACTAATACTGTACCACCACAAGGTGATTTGAATAATATTAAATATCAATTATATACCAGTAAAAAATCGTGACAGGTTCATGGGTCTCAATTATGCCATGCCCTGGTGGCACAAGGGGAAACTCCTCAATATTGGGCTTAATAATGTTTGGGTTTAAATGTTACAGCTGATCAGTGTACAGTATAGTGAACATATTGCAGGTCTCAATAGTGTATCAGTATAACAACACAACTAGATCACAATATTGTTACCACTGGCGTTATAATTATTATTCCAAAGGAGCTTTACTTCAGAAAAAGCAGAAAGACTGTGATGTCTTTGCCATATTTTAAAGCCTCGCTTCCCACACTGTGGGCACGCTGCCATTTTAATAATTCTAATCTAAAATGGGTTTTGGGCTCGATGCCCAGTCTGGACTGCAACCCTGAATTATTATTATTTTGGTCACTTTCCTTCCTTTTGCAAATATTTTATGTTTTTCTCTTTTTAATACTGCACGCATTATGGAGCAAGTATTATATTCCTTGACTTTAATTCAGATAGGGGACTAAATGGAAGGAAGGAAATAGAAGCAATGACCAGGCAAAGGAGTTCAGTGAAGGAGCTGAATATAGCATAAAGACAGATATGCAACTATTTTAAACCCAGGATTCGCTTCCCTGCTTATCATGCTGGCTCAGAGGTGGAGATGAGGCTGGATAAGAAAATGAGGCGCAGTACCGATATCCTTCTTCCTCTCTCTCTCTCTCTCTCTCTCTCTCTCTCTCTCTCTTTTTCTCTCTCTCTTTCGTAATAAAGAAACAGCCCCTCCACAAATGCACTGCACTAACTGCAAATGTTTGTGCGTAATCAAATGAAGGTAGCGAACTTGGTATCTCATTTCTCACTTATACCCAGAACTAATATTTTATTTTAAGTAGTCCACTGCGTACATTATTGGAAAATGCACTCTTGCATAAGGAGCAATCTTTAGCACATGTTCGGTCTGCACACAATTTTTAGGTTATAATAGTCTAAAGCTGGAACTGAGTATTATATATATATATATATATTAAAAAATTTCATATATTTTTGTTTATTACACACTTCAGTGGTTGAGTTTAATAAATTGACTTTAATTCAAGCCCCCAGTGTTTTATGAATAATAATAATAATAATAATAACAAAAATCTGTAAAACAAAACGATACAGGTTATAATTTGTTATACAGAAAGCGTTCATATAAAACATTTCATTAAGAATTTCCAGTTTTTTCATATAAGCACCTAGCGGTGCTAATACGTTTGCTAATGCTCACCTACCTTTTGAGAATTTCGTGACACCAATGTGGTCATTATGTGAATGAAAGTTATTTGGTCAGGACTAGCAGACATAACAGAAATAATTGAAAATAATTGGCATTCCAGCGCAGACGCGCTGTGATCCACCATTAGCCTCCATCTGGTGGATAGAAAGATAGATTAAAAAGAGCAAGCAAACCAGACATTTGACTGATACCGAGGGGCAAAAGCCAGCATCCATTCACAGCACTGCCAAGTGCCAAGCCAACATGTCACCTTTTAAATGTTAACCGCGATGAGCACTGCATAATTAGCAGGAGCCAATTTGTGGACAACACCACAGCCTGAAGCCTGCAATGAAACCAGCCAATCGTGAATAGCTACGATCAAAAGACGATTAAGAGATTAGAAGCTAACCGGTAACATGGGGTGTAAGTGTAGCCAGCAGTGACAGCTGGTCATGATTTTAGACGGGAGAGCTTAAGACTTATACCTATACATAGGATTGATAAATGCGTTATATAGCATGCGCTTGATCTCACAAGGAGGAGAAGCTTTTATTTGTTACATATACGTACATTACACCACAGTGAAATTCTTTTCGTTACAGATCCCAGGTTAGAACACTAAGGTGAGGCATGACACAGCGGCCCTGGAGCAGATAGGGTTAAGGGTTAAGGGCCTTACTTAAACCCGGCAGCTTAGCACTATATAGCATTATAGCGGACTTCAACACTTCACCTTATACTGTAGTTAGTAACTCATTAAGCCACCACTGCGTAAAACTGTGTTTCCACTGAGTAAGGGATTTGAAACTATTCCTAGAGAACAAACAGACTTTGTAATCCATTGCTGCGACTCGACCGCCTGGAAATATGAGGGATACGGGGGGGAACTATTAGACATGCACTTAAAGTTTAAATTAGAAATGTGTAAATTTTCGTGCCATATTTCCTTCAAATACAAAACCTAAAAGCGATAAAATATATAACTTGTTTGTTAAACTTACAGTACAGTTTTGGTATTTATCATTGTATAATTTGAATCAACAGTGTAAAGTACATACTCACTTACTCATCGTCTATATCACTTTATCCTGTATATAGGGTCACAGGGGGCCTGGGGCCTATCCCAGGAAACTTTGGACAGGGTGCCAATCCATCGCATTGCACACACACTCACACTACGGGCGATTTGGGAACATCAGTTAACTTAACCTGCATGTCTTGCATGGACTGCGGGACTGCATGGACTGTGGGAAGAAACCGGAGTTGTCGCTGGTCTTTTGGACTCTCTGGACAAGGGGTTGCAACAGCGGACCATCTGGTCCACACATACAAGCTTGGCACAGGTTTTACGCCCATTGGGACAAATGGCAGGCAAAACACCTACCACTGAGCCACCAGTGCCATATTGGAGGAAACCAGGGTACCCAGAGGAAACCCACCAAGATCCATGTACACAGACCCGAGGCGGGAATCGAACCCAGACCGGGGGTGCAAGGCCAGAGTGCTAACCACTAAACACTGGTTTTTTTTTCTACAGTTATTTTACTGCAGTTCAAAAGCATTAAGATTAAAAAAATCATGAAGTAAGTAAGTCACCTCAGTTATGCTCAATAACTGAGCAGACAAGTCAGTTACTTGAATATATGTGACAATAAGATTAAAATACTTCAGCTACAGTATGTGAAAATAACTTGTAAATAAGTGTTAAAACTTATAGTTAAAGTTTTATGAACTTTCAATTCTTAAAAAAACAAAGAACAAAAACAAAACACAGCTGCATGAAAATACGTTTAGGTATTGGTGGCTCAGCGGTTGGTTTCTTGCCTGCCAGAAGGCCTGTGTTTGGTTCCCAGCCAGTGGATGCAATGCTGGTTCCAAGCCTGGAAGAAATTGCATTGCCATAGGAACACTGACCCTTTGAGAGGAGCAGTTGAAAGACCAACAACAATGAGGCTATACAGTAGTTTTGCGGTGGTGTGAAAATTACTCATGATAAATGGTAAAAAAACATTATTGATCGATATCAGCTTGCAATTCCTATTATATGCTCAAATTAGTTGATGTTTGAAAAGCCCTACAAGTAACCGTAGTGGGATCTTTATGGAGTTAATTGATCTTCAGCCTGAGAGATGATGGAGGCATGATCCATTGCCCTCTGCTAGACGGAGTGATCTCATAATTGGACAAGTGCTCAGGTCCAATGCAGACAAATGAAATATCAGTCTGACAGACTATAAATTTGATTCGACCTGATACCTACATCTGAGCAAGTGCTGAAATGCAATATGGGCGAATTCCATCTCAATCTGCAACACAATCAATTGGATCTGACTTGAATTGTGCACATTTTTGTCAAAGACAGACAAGTGAACATGGAGGAAACAAGATGGGAGGGAAGAAAGATGCAGTCTATTCAAGTTAACAGCTGAGTAATGATGAATTGTTAGGGCGGATGGATACTGTATGTATTCATAACTGTCATTCTTAGTCACTGTTCTCAGCAACATTATATTAGCTTCTTTGTACTGAGAATTGCATACATTGATGTCCAAAAGTACATTTAAAAAAACAAAAAAAAACCTTCTGTGCTTTACATTTTTTGAGACTTCATAAATTTCCTGGATACAAAATTTGCACAAACACACACACCCACCCAGTCATGCATAACAGAGAGGTGACAGGCATTAATTAATAAGTGCTGCATCGAATAAAAAGATTTTTCATTAATGTGAATGAAGGAATGTGACAGGAATTGAACAAGTTAACACATTCCTGCAAATGAATGAATGAATAAATGAATATTAATTAATTAAGATAGATTTAAACTGTACACACATTCATACACTACATGGCTAAACATGGTATTGCATGATCATATGTGTTTTTTCCCCCTTTTATTATCAGTGTAACATCCACTATATTTTGAAACACGTTTCTGGGAATTTGTTCTTCTTCAGCCACATGAGCATAAGTGAGGTCTTGCACTATTGTTGTTTGAGGAATCCTGGGATGCAGTGAGGTTGAGGTCAGGGCTCTGTCCAGGCCTTTCAGGATCCAATTCTCACCATCCTTGGCAACCCATGTCTTCAAGTATGCTCATTTGTGCATAGGAGCATGCTGGAGGCTCGGAGCTTGTAGTTCTAGCAAAGAGAAATTGTAATGCTACACCAGATAAACACATTTTTTAGACAATCATGTTCTTCCAAACTTTGTGGCATCAGATTAGAGGGAAGACCCGCACATTGGCGTGATCGTCAGTTGTCCACATAATTTTGGACTCTCCATCTCATAAATACTTTCCAGCTTGTTTCTCGAATTGGATTTGCATTATATTATATTGGCATGCTGATGCAATTATTTTGTTGTGATTGAAATAAATTTTCCATATAAAGATTCCCCACTGGTATCGATGGCTCTTCACTGATCCATCAATTTCTGTTGTCTTTTGTTTTGGTATGTGCACCTCTCTGTATTTAATTGGGGCATATACAGTACACAAACTCACACACCAATTCACACTGTGGACAATTTGGAAATGCCACTTCGTCATCTACCCTGCATGTTCTTGGACTGTGGGAGGAAACCAAAATACCCAGAGGAAACCCGATCAGCATGAAGAGAACATGCAAACTCCATGGATGGGATTTAATTGTGGATTTTTTTTTTTCACTTATGGTTATTTGTAGGCTTTTCAACATTTTCTCCTCCCTCCACTTTAAGATGTTTCAGTGTGCTCTGATGTTCACCCTGTAATCTGTGCAATATTGTTTCCTTACTGGATTAGACAGTTAGTTTAATAATGGGTTATAATGACGATAAGGTTACGGTTTTATAAATTCTTATTTGTGTAAAGTATTTATGCACTTTTTTTGAGGGAAAATGTTGAATATTGTAAGTTCTAATAAGTAATCTTTATGACTTTATTTGAAAGACAGTTATAGTGGGCCTTTATAATATAGTCTTGAGGTTTCCATGAATCTTTATAAAATAATGCTAGATTATTTACAAGATATGAAAACACAATCAAGTTTTATGGTTTTACCTTTGCATTAAGAGAGAGAGAGTGCACTCTGCATCTGTTTGCACCAGTTGCAGTTACAGCTGCAGTCTTCTGAAGCACTATGTACACCATACACAAACAGACATGTATACTTCAGAGGAATGAATAAGCTTCCTGCTCAAACTAAAGTAATAACCGAGTCAGCAATCCTTACATTTACTACTGTAAGAAGAAACAAACAGCAAACATACAGTAGCTGGACACCTTGCTCTATTCGACCTACAAAAACTTACCTCCAAACGATACTGAATTTATACTGATATCACCCCTATTACTTTACTATTCAATTTCCCCCCCTTTTTCAACAATTCACCACATTCTCTGTCCAGTGTGTGTGGGCAAAGACAATTAAAAACTTTGTTCTTTCAAACTGGTTTAAGTAGACAGGAAGGACCAACTAGGTACTCTTTACAAAAGTGTTGAGCAGAAAAGGATCACAGAGTGCAAAGACCACACTGGGTTCAGCTTCTGTTAGAAAAGAACATGATTGAGGCCACAATCAGTGGTGTAGTGATGCCTGAAGAAGTTGGTATGCTGTAAATGTATCCCTATTTTTTATTTTAATGGCCAAAAAAAGACTCTATTAACATATTATATAAGGGCTTCCTATAACCATGGTATCACCAACCATGGGTGACGTGTGACGTCGTCTTACTGCACTGTCAGCATCCTCTGTGACTGTGTTTTTGGAACTGAAAGGGTGTGGGTGCTGGACTGTGCTGACCTGAGCTAGCCACCACACTCATGTAGCATTGTGAAGTTGTTAGTTCTGAAAGCTAATTTTTGTTTAGATAGTTTGCTTCATCTTCACTGTTGACTATTATAATTTTCCTCGAGAGGCCATATTTTGGTGTGTGTCACAATGGACCATGGTGGTATTTGATAGATTTTCCCAATTTGGCAAAGTGTGGGCATGTCCCGCCCTTCTGCGCCTCTGATTGGCCTAATAATGGCCTAATCTTTTCTAAACCAATTATCACTCTTCCCTAAACGTAACCAAACCAAAGGGATGGGAATAACCAAATCACCTCCCGATATGATATTATCTCTCGGTACCTTGGTGCTGATTTGATTAAAACTGCCATTCTGAGTGCAACCAAGTGCAGCGTTTAAACAATACAAACTATCTTCAAATACAAGAGTTTAAGATTCAACTGAGCAGCCCGTATCTGTGTCATCCAGCAATTAATTAACAAATAATTCATAAATTGTAAATAGTTCAGTGTACTACCTCCTGTAGTGTTATAAATAAACGGCGACGTTTTACCTCCTCAAACGCCTCCAAAGTCTCAAAACTCAACTTGACAGTGAGTACGAGTTGAGTGGCTTCAAGCACTTTCAACTAATTAGCGCTCATTATGTTTTGAGATTAGTGTAAGCATGTCCAATAAGTGGGTCTGAGAATACTGAGAGTAATTTACTCGCAAAGTCTGGAGAAAAAGACAGAACACTAGTCACGGTCACTGGCTGATCGACCGATTCATCTCTATTATAAATGTAAAAAAAATAAAAAAATTAATAAATTAAGGTCTCACAAAAGTGCTGATGAAACTGAGAAAGAATTTTGATATTGAAATCTTATTTTTTTTTTAAATGCAAAATCAGCTAAGGAAACATAACCACGCTGGATACCCCAGGTTCCATCCTTTATGAATGATACTTAAGCTAGTTTTCTTTGATAAATCAAAGAAAAGCAATCTTAACAGTCTTAAATTGTTGACTCATAAATCTCATAAAATCTTCAAAGTCACTTTACAACTTTAGAAATAAACCTTTCACAAATCATCGAGCATTACCCATAGAAGATTTATGAGTTATTGAAGATTTATTACTTATAAAAAGATTTATGAATGCTTCAAATGACCAGATTCGTTTATCATACATACTGTCTATGATTGATCGGTTTCTAGAAAGGGGAGCTATTTCATGTCATGTCATATAAAAAAGCATAAATAAAATGCTTAATGAGTAAACTAATATATGAGATAGAGCGAGAGAGAGAGAGGCAGAGTGTTCTCTCTTTGAGCACCTCTGCAAAGCTTTGTTAAAATCTTCTGAGCTCTAAGCCCAAAAGGAATTTAAAAATTCATGGGATGCATTGACTGTGTCTTAGATGCTGACAGATGAAATTAATGTGCAGTGCATAGTAACGATTACTCTGTGTGTGTGTGTGTGTGTGTGTGTGTGTGTGTGTGTGTGTGTGTGTGTGTACAGGATACAAAGAATAGGCTTTTTAACATACTGATAACCTTTATTGTTGTTAATAGGCTAATGCATTAACATTTCTGTCCTTTCAACACTACAAAAGAAGCTTATTTAGAGACAATCTCAATGAGTTGTTCTGAATATAGATAGATCATTGAATGGAAATGTTTTATAGTTGTCACATGCTTGCATATCAATATTCTAATTAATAAGTAATACTCATTTGACTTTTTGTAGTTTAATCAACTGACTGCTGGTAGTAGTGCAAAGTGATATTCATCGATTTAAAGAGTGATGCTGGAGTGCTTTAGATTTTTACTCTGTCTAACTCAATATCACGTCCTCAACTCTACATGATGCTCTAATAGGATATGGTTCCAAAGTTTTAACGTTCATGCTAATAGCATTATGATCATTATATATCTCTAACTACAGTAACTGAGCCCAGAGTCTGCTGTCACTGGGCGCATGTGTGTCATATAATTGCATTGCATTCTTTGCAATTATATTACCATTTTATATA
>JAQQZT010000010.1:11306160-11321503 GCA_030068275.1 Clarias platycephalus
AGACATCGCTCTATATATATATATATATATATATATATATATATATATATATATATATATATATATTGACCGATGTGTAGGTGTACGATATGGTTATGTCTCCATCATAATGCAGAATCCAAGTGTTAATCATTGCATTCTATTAATTTTAAATCAGGACATTTAACATAACATTTTAATTTAATATTTGGTTGTACGTGGTTAACTTCAAATTCATTTTGTGTGTGTGCTCAGACAATTAGTCCTATCCCTTCAATTCCCTCTTGCTATTTAAATTCCCTTTATTCTACAAAAGATAGTTTATGAATCTCAGGTCTAACACTCGCTTCCTTCGAGACACATGAAACTGCATGTTTTCTAACTGCTGCTCCCACAATGTCAGATGATTGAGGGCCGCTTAACACACTTCTCTATAGATGATTTTGACAGACGCCCACAATAGGCTATTGTCTGTGTGATCGACAAGGGAGCGAGGAAAGACATCCCTCTCATCTCGAGCAAAGAAGAACTGTCAGGATGTAAATTCATGATTTACCAATAACACACCGAACATTTAGGCAGGTGAATCATTTTGGGATCTGTTGTTTTCCCCAGTCTCAAAAATATTATGGTTATTACACGATAAACATACCGTACAGTGGAGCGCAAAATTCTGAGACGACTCAAAAAAAGAATTTGATTTTATGCGTTCGTTTCTAATTTAATACAACAATTTTTATTGCAATTTAGATTATTGGTAGCAGCTTGAGTAAAATGTAGAATCTTTAACAATATTGACATGAATTTCAGAGTTAATTAGAATTTTGTACATCTGTTTTTTTTTATTTAACTCCAGCTGGCATGGACTCTACAAGTTTGCAGGAAGAATTTTTTTTTTTTTAAAAAGATCCATTTTAGGTTAAATCCATCAGACTGCTGTCTGAACACATACTTCAATAAATAGAAAAGATTAGATGTGAGGAAAACTGAACCTTTTGTACCAATGAGTTAACATGCTCTATATCACATATTAGCTTTTATTTAAATAGGGACCTAGAAATAATGCAGACTCTTAAATCTTAAAAATAAATAAATAAATAAATAAATAAATAAATATATTTAATATTTGCTTTCTTTCTTTTAAATATTTCAAATTGTATCTTAGTTTTTGTAAATTTTAAATGAAAAAAAAAAAAAGAACAACTTTTTGACCCTCAGCGGCACAATGGCTTAACGGTTCGCACTGTCGCCTTGCACCTCCAGGGTCCGGGTTCGATTCCATTCTTGGGTCTGTATGGGTGGAGTTTCCTTCGGGTACTCTTCCACAGTCGGAAAAAACATGCAGGTTAAACTTAATTGGTGTTCCCAAGTTGCTCGTAGTGAGTATGTATGTATGTATGTATGTATGTATGTACAGTGGGGCAAAAAAATATTTAGTCAGCCACCAATTGTGCAAGTTCTCCCACTTAATCTTTGAATGGAGTTGAAAGTCGATGTTTCCCAGCGACAGCCCCAAAACATCACTGCTCTAGAGGAGATCTGTATGGAGCAATGGGCCAAAATACCAGCAACAGTGTGTAAAAACCTCGTGAAGACTTACAGAAAACGTTTGACCTCTGTCATTGCCAACAAAGGGTATATAACAAAATATTGAGATGGAATTATATATACTCAAAAAAAGTATATTTTGTTATTGATCAAATACTTATTTTCCCCATAATTTGCAAATAAATTCTTTAAAAAATCCTACAATGTGATTTTCTGGATTTTTCTTTTCTTATTTTGTCTATTATAGTTGTGGTATACCTATGATGGAAATTACAGGCCTCTCTCATCTTTTTAAGCGGGAGAACTTGCACAATTGGTGGCTGACTAAATACTTTTTTGCCCCACTTTTAGCTTTTACCTACTGTTATGTCTATTTTATTAAAATAAAATATTATTTTAATTAATTCTTCTGGATCCCTAATGAGCAATCCAAATGCAATAGTAGCGAAGTTAAAGAAATTTGAAACGACCCAGTCTCGAAAATGAACCATTAGAGAAAGTCCTGGCTTAAGGTTTCAGCTTTGATCTTGAGGTTTTATCTTAGCATCATTAAAGATTATTTCCACTCCTTCCCAGACTGCATCAATATTAATGTTACATATGTTTGAGGCAAAATTATGCATACTTTCTAATTGCATGTGACTTGATGTCAAAGCCATTGTAGAGTTGCTGGAATAAAAAAAAAAAAAAAATGCAATTGTGGACCATAATTTGGCTCATATCTAAGGATAGGGAAAGATTAAGGATTATCCAGACAGAACGAACACAAAAATCTCTTATAATATCTTATTAAAAAAATATTTTTTTTTACACTGAAACTTATTGCAGTATTTTAGACAGCCATAACAAATATTCTTCAGTTAAAGAAATAATAATTTAAAAAAAACAAAAGGTAGCCATGTAGGACTGGAAAGGATGCTAGTATTCATACTCCAGTCCGATTCAGTTTCTTAGACTTTTTCCAACTTAAATGGTTCCCTTTATTGGATGCCCTACAAATTGAGGTCGTGTGAGCCCCTCACAACTACAGCAACAAGGCATGTAAACGAAGAGCGAGCTGCACTATGATTTTCAATGTGCTTCGTTACACATCCCACCTGCTATTATTCATCCTGCCAAGGAAGAGCCTCTTACTGTTGATAGGAGCATATGCTTTACCTCTGGCTACAGCAGATACACAGTAATATCCTGCCAGATTTTCACTCAGGCCACGAACACAGCTTAAGCTAAATGTTTGGAATTCTTACTTCACCCTGCCAAAGATGGCACTCAGTTCAGGTCTTTTATCTCAATGAAAGAGGCTGAAAATATCTAGAATTTTGTTGTGCAGGCTACAGTGGAGAGGATGTTACATGGTAGAAGAATGTGGAGGTTCTAAAAATGGTATGCTGATTGGCTCTTGTCTCATTTACAATGTCTCATAGTACACTGTGTTTTGTTTTTATTTTATTTTCTCATTTTTCTTCGTATCCTATTGTATTTGTATCATTTAAACATGCAGCCAATGGAGAAACAATTTCCTTCATTAATAAAGACTTATCTTATCATATTTGTAATTATTATAGGGAATATACAGTAGTATAAACTTATACCAGCATTAACACATAGAGCTTATATGTAAAACTCATTGAAGGGATATATTTTAACGAGACTAAACAATGATGGATGAAAACCTCAATTATGATACATTTGTACATTTTAAACCAAAACGGCTTGAATGTACTTAACCTATTCGAGGCAAGCGTTAATATCCAATATTTGGTCATGCGACTTGAATGAGTATGGACAGATCACAATTCATGTCACTTTTTGCATCTGTGCATGTGTGGGGCGCTGACCTCATCTGAGTAGAGTGGGGATTTCATAGCAGTTCTAGCAATTGCTTTACAAAACACTCCAACGCGTGTAGTCTGGCATTCTTCCTGCCGAGCGCTTCTTTTATCCATGCTACCATCCAGTAACTGCATTGTTAAGCTGTGCTGCTGCTATTGAATTCATAACTTTTGTGGCCTGCTGTGGTGAATTGTTCTTATGTGTGGTTGCAGCTTTACTGTATATCCACAGTGACAGAATATTGACCAAACATTTTGGGTGGTTTTGTTAAAACTCTGCCTAGTAATTGCCTCTCATACTGTTTAAGTGATGGAATAAAACTCATTATGAGCACACTTTGAACTGATAATTACCTAAATTGTTTGCACATAAACAATGTTTGGGGTAACACTAGAATCCAATGTAGTCTTGTTAATACTGTAAGATCTTTCGCACAGACACGAGATGAGGTCTTACGGGAAAAGGATCATTATATTAGGAAAAATGGGTAAAGTAAAGGGAATTTAAGGATGAGGGAAAGAAAAAAAGGGGAGGAATGTAGTGCCTGTGTGGGTCTGTAGGCAGTGTCCAGCTGGCAAGTGGGCACGAGGCTGGCATGCGATGGCGGCGGGTAGAGTGGAATTGTTGGCCCGTATGGAGTGCATCCTTAAAGTCCTTATCTTAAAGTGGCTTCCCTCGCTGTTTCGGCCAACCGTCTTCTCCCAGCTTTCCTTGGATGCGGCCACAGATAGGAGTCTGACATCACATCCGGCGGCTGGGCGGCTTTCCCAACTGGGAACGGGGGCTTTAACAATGAGCACCGCTGCTTTTTTTCTCTTTGAGAATGGCAGCGTTATGAAAGTTGGCTCCAGGCAAGAGTGCCGCGGGAGCTTGTGCAATCCATAGGACTGTCCTTAAAACAGTTATCAAACATCTGCATTAAGTTCTTGCCTTTGAAGTCCCTGGGCGATCGACATCACGCCACTTGCATGCCACTCTTCGTAGTTTTAGGGCCGCCGTGCGACTCTACGCGTTACACCTCCGGACTTTGAGCTACTGTAAGCTTCTCGCCTTTTTTATAGTGCGGAGAAAGCCCAAGATCCATTAAAGATGATCACGAACCAGCTCTGCCCGATCTAGCGGCCCTGCAACTTCGCACAACTGCAGAAAGGCGGGGATGCTTACCTAGTAAGCCTACTGAGTGTAATATGTAATATTATTTAAATTGTGCTGCTTGATCACTCTTGCTGATCTTGACAACAGAAAGGTGTTAACATTTTACGGTGAAGTACACTTGAGCCTCTCTTGGTCACCACTTCGCTCTGCACTTGCTTTCCCAGACTAACCACAGATGACTGCTTTATCATATTTTTATTCATATTCAAGACCTCACTTTCCTATATTAGCTCAAGTAAAAGGCATGTTGCTCTGCTCCAAGCTGACATTTACAAGCTTATGGATGTGTCGCATTAACTCTGCTTTTATTGCACTGTAACTGCGCTGTCATTTTATTACTAGCGCTTCTCTGCGCTAGCAACGGATTCATCTGCACAGATTAATAAAAGCTCTCCGGTGTTGCGAGCTGTTATTTAAATGCAACGTTTAATTTACTGCTCCAGATCTTTGATCTGCACTGCGCTGACCCAGCAGGAGACACTTGCAATCAAGAGATAACACAATTAAAAAGTACAAAAAGTAAGAGCGGTGCGTGCGAGTGAAAGGGAGAGAGGGTCATTAATCCGTTCATTAGTAGCAGGGCATGTTGCCTCACACCCGAAAAATTGAGTTTGACACTTTAAATTAGGCTTTGTGGACATGGAACATTTAGTTATGCTAATAATATTTCTATGCACCACAGTTCCTTAATTAAAGTCCAATGATGATAATCCAAGTCAAGCATAATTGACATTATTGATATTTCAGGCGTTAATTGCAGGTCAATTGGGGTTTCGGAGGAAAAGCCTTGCGTCCGAGATGCGCCGTCTCTTTTTATCATGTCTGGGTATGTCATTACAAAATGATACATCAATTGCAAAGTCATGTGTTGATTTCGTATTCGAAGCTCCTGACTACACAAGCTAATCACACCATTATGTCTGCTCATGGCATTTGGCGTGCTGTTTTCTCCTTTACACCTGCTAGTTTCGTCTTTCTTTCAGTACACGGATTTCACGTTTACCTTCAGATTGTGTAGAGGTGTGTGTACATTTACTCACACACTCACTGTCTATACCATTTCATCCTGTATTCAGGGTCGCGGAGGGGCCTGGAACCTATCACAGGTGATCTAGGGCATGAGGCAGGATACTCCCTGGACTAGGTGCCAATCCATCACAGGGCTCACACATATACACATATCTGCATGTCTCCGGACTATTGGAGGAAAACCAGAGCACCCAGAGAAAAACTACCAAGCATTGGGAGAACATGCAAACTCTACACACAAAGGGAATCGAACTCAGACCCTGGAGGTGCAAGGTGACAGTGCTAACCATTAAGCCACCATGCCACCCTTACATTTTAATGTATTTTATTTGTTGCTATTCCTAAAGAAAGAATAGTTGCTTGTGTGTGTGGTTGTGTGTCTTTGTCAGTGCATGCGTGTACCCCTCCAGCAGCCCATCAACCCACGTACTGTATATACAACCAGACAACCAGACTCTTTGGAGCGCACACACACACAGACACACACACACACACACACACACACGTCTGTAGCAACTGAGCACAAGCTACAAATCCAATTTTGTCCAATTTATTTATCCCCCCCCTCTCATTTTGCGTCCTGCCCTCTTTTTTGGCACTGCGACTCCAGATGACCAGAACCATCTGCTCTCCATCTTGCAAGGAGTAGGCCTGAGGTCTATAACCCCGCACTTCATTTTTCTTTTTTCTTTTCCTTTTTCACAACTCAGACCTTCATCTTCCTCTCGAGTAGCAAATCTTCCCCTCTGGCTTTGGAGAACCACTGGGACAGTTTGTAGAAACAGCCTTGCTGTGAGGATGACATGACGGAACAGGTCAAGGGGAACTGCAAATTCCTATGTTGCATATTTTCTTTCTTTCTTTCTTTCTTTCTTTCTTTCTTTCTTTCTTTCTCATTTCTTTCTTTCTTTCTTTCTCTCTTTCCACACTCATTTTACCATATTTAGATTCTAAAGCATAGTCTTTGGAGCCACTCCTAGCAGTGTGACTCAGTAGAGAGGTGTATTTGTCAGTACAGTTTAAAGCAAACTTTAATGGCAGACACTGACAAGGGAGACTGATGGGAGATATGCAAATAAGGACAGTCACCTTGGCCTGCGCAGTCCCCAATTTGGAGACGAGGCAACACCTTAGGGCTGGAAATAACCACGATTATATAAAACGCCTCTGAGGAAGGTTACGGGTAGCAATCATGACTAATAGTTACCCCATCCACTGGTGGTCTTTTTAACTTTTTTCTTTTTTGAGCATTTTTAAGAAACTTGCCTCTGTGTTTAATGCTAAACAATTTACTGTGTGGTTTAAATCCTCTTAAACTGACTTAATGAATATTGTATATCCCTGCATAATTTTGCATACAATATATATATATATTATCTTAAGTTTCTTTACTTTTGAGAAAGATTGATTCTTTTTGTCGCTGAGGATCCCCTCAATGGTAAAGTAAGTAAGATACATCCCATTAGTACATTCTACAGTCATGTTCAAAGGTTCATTCCTCCTCTTTTAATGCGATGTGTTTTGTGTAAAAACATAATAATCATCTGATCGTAGCAGGTCATAGTATTAGGCAAATACAACCTCAGACTAACAACCTTTTTCACAGTGCCAGTATTTATTTAACAAAAATTAGGCCTAAAAAGAAAGGGGAAAAAAAGTGTGGGCAATCTTGCTTCTACAGGATGTAAGTAGCCAGGTGCTGCTAATCATCAACCCTTGATTAATCGATCATTACCAGATATCCATACCTCTATAAAAGCAGATGTTTTGGCAGGTTGCTGGTCTGAAGTATTTAGGTGTGTGTGTGTTAACGAAATTGCAGAGGGAAAAACATAAGCAATGGTCTTAGACAAGCAATTGTTGCTGCACATCAATCTGAAAGAGGTTATAAAAAAACACTTCCAAACCATTTGAAGTTCAGTGTTTTACAGTAAGAAAGATTATTCAAGTGGAAAGCATTCAAGACAGATACCAATCTTCCCAGGAAAAAAATGCAAGATCTTAGACCCTGCAGGCCTTACTGAGCAGGTAAAAAAAAAAATTGTATGAGCACTTTGGCATAAGTTTAAAAGTCGCACATGAATTTAACATATTTACATCAGCCACATTATGAAAGCCCAATTCATATCCACTGTGAAGCACGGCGTGGAGGGGTGACAAATTGGCCTTGTTTTGCAGACATAGAACCTGGGCACCTTGCAGTCAATAAGTATACCAGGATATTGAAGAGACAAATGTGAGGCCATCTGTGTGACAGATAACACTTGGTCGGAATAGGGTCATGCAACAGGACAATGACACAAAGCACAGCAGTAATTCTATATCAGAATGGCTGAGAAATGAATGAAAGGAATGAAGGTTTTGGAAAGACCTAATCAAAGTTCAGACCTCAACCCAACTGAAATTCTACAAAACCTTAATGAGCCTAAGCAATGTTGTGAAGAAGAATTGACCAAAATTCCTCCACAGCATTGCGAAAAATTTGGGTATTTTCCACATAATTTTTGTAATTAAATGCATGGTGCAAAAAGTTATATGTTGTTGTTCATGTAACATTATATTTGCCTAATATGGACAATATACTAATAGGGTTAGGGTATATATATACCCCCTATGAACAGATGATTTACAATATACAGTACACAAAAATCATAGAATTAAAAGAGGGGGTACTAACTTTTGAAAATGGTTGTATTAATGTGCTTACACGACATGAAACATACGATGCAAACATTATTCTATTTAATTAAATGGGTAGTAACAAGAAAAGTTTTATTTCTGAACTTTTCCCCAACAGAACATTTTAAGTCAGTTTTGATATTAGTGATTGACACTTTGATAAAATTTTATTTACTGTAAGTGACCCACCAGATATGCTAGTTCTTAAGGCCTCGACTTGAAACCATGATAAACACCGTTTTAAGACTTCGACTCATTTGGGCACATTTTTGTTCTCTGACACACAAGGTTGTTGATTCTGAATGTTTCATTTGAAAACATTGCTTGCCTTGAGTGGTTGAAATGTGTTCAAAAAGTTTTAGGATAATTTTTAAGACAAGAAAAAGATGTTTACACCCTGTTACTGCCATTGCAATTACTTCAGCAGATGACCGGTAATCTGTTATACATTATATGAAATAGAACATGCGATTCGGATGTTGTTTAAACATCATAATCAAAGTAACAAAACTATGTGGGATACTGTCGTACAAGCATTGTGGTAAAGTAGAGAAATAATGTTGCAAAACCTAAAACGTGTGCAAGCAATTTGTTTACAACAGACATAAGATGCATGCCCTGTGTGTGGGAAGCTGTTGGTTATACAGTGCATATAGTACCTGTACTATGATGGGTAGCTGTCGTGTGAAACTAATACCACTATCTCACCTACAAGGTTTCGTGCGGTGGTAAATACGGTTTATCATGATTCACCGCGAGTTTTGGCGCTGTGATTACGTTTCCATCTTTCCGCATGAAAAATTAAACAATTATTTTGGCGGTCTTCGCGGAAGGTTGCGAGTCAAACCGCATAGGTGAGTTAGGGGTATAAGACTGGAGAGGATGACAATGCTATAATCTGAACTTTTGTATTGTTGATGATGTGTTTTTCATGATAAGGTTTTTTAACAATCTTTTGTACTTAAATGTTTTTGTGTGCAAAAAAAACCAACGCTTTTTTCCTTGATCTAATTTACTGCTATTATTCGCTGTTAAAGCAAAATAAAAAAGCATGAAAAGCTATATAGAAAAGCTATATTTTTTAATTTAACCAACATTCTTGATGCTAAATTCCATACTTACTGTAATAGCGACAAACACAGATTGCAGGCTGATTTTACCCATTGTGAAAAAGCTATGGGAGGTAAAGGTACAGCTTTTGAAAAATCACACAAAATGTACACTTGAATAACCCAAACAATTGTTTTTAAGACCCTTCTGACTAAAAGAAAACATGCACAGTTTGCAATTCACCCTGTTTCATTTGGAAAACTGCATAAAATGGATTTAACTCATTTTGCTGTCAAATTATTCAAACATGTGACAAATGAAAAAAATAATATTATATATACACACACACACACACACACACACACACACACACTGTAACACTGTATACTGTATATAGAGTAAATATAAAGTAACCTAAAACAGTGTGGATCCACCAGAACAGTTTCAGGGCATCTTTTTTATAGATTCTACAAGTTGGTGTTTTGCGCCAATGTCTTCTACAGTAGTTCAATTGGGGTAAGATCTCAAGTGCCCTGTGGTTGGGAACAGAGACCATTGAACAAACATGGTCAGTCAGAATAACTTAGTATTGATTTGTTGTGACCCTTCTCTCTAAGGGGACAGTGTTTATATATATAGCTTGCTAGTATGTGACATAAGACAAATATCAGCTCGACCAAAGTAAATGAAAAATGCTTGTCGATCCAAAGATCCATCATGGCACAATCATTTTCATTTCATTTTCATTTTCTTTTCTAAACAAATTCTTTTTCATTTTTGTGAAGCTGCTTTGAGACAATGACGATTGTTAAAAGCGCTATATAAATAAAATTGAATTGAATTGAATCAGATCTGAAACAGTTACACTATCCTTTGAGCTTTGTAAGCACAGGAGTGATGCACACTAAAGAAATTGCTGAAAAGTCTCTTTTTTATTATTACTTTATTTTAAGCTATTGCATAGCAATTTTGGACATCATAAATGTGTCAGATCTTTTTGTTTTGACAAGAATATTAAATTAAAGTGAATATATTTCTTGTATGAGTAATCATAACATTCATTAAATTACTTAATATGTTTTCTGCAGCAGGTTGAGCAAAAAATTAAGAGAAAGATAAAAGAAAAAGTTTAGAAAATGTATAGTGTATTTAACTAAAAGAAAAGAAAAAAAAGTTAAGAGATTGAGCCACAGGAATAATCCTTCAAGGCAACTCAAACACATTCATATATGATTTATTTTAATGCCGTCTACTTTACAATCGCTCCCAAAGGCCTGAATTCTGCTTCTTGTATTTTACAGGTGATTCTGATCCTGACCAAGCTTTATGACTTCCATTTGGGCAGTGTCACTGAAAGCTCCCTATGGAGGTAAGAGATACATCTCTTTATCCTCTCTTACTTTTTCCTCAGTCTCACGGTCCCCTTGGTCTTTTCTTCCCGGTCTACAGCAACACCTTCCACTGAGTCTGGATAGTTTCTTGGCTGTTGTTCTGCAGCTCTCTGTAGTTAAATACGGTGAGCAAGTCATTAGATATCCTCTGGGGGGAAAATAACAGACAGAGAGAAAAACAGAGAAAACAGATTAGACTCCGACTACCAGAGCAGCCGAAATAGCAACGGGAGTCAAAAAGTCATTGATGTCGCTCAGTGTTCTCCAGCCGAGTGTTATTTCCAAAATCCAGGACAGAGAAGAGCTTCTTTTTTTCTGTGTTAGATTCATTGACTCTAATAGGCCAGATTATATTTCTAGCATAATATAATGAAGACAATGCATGTAAGTGTGTCACCACTATTACCTTATTGCAAATGCGTATGAATTCACACAAAACAATCTGCACATTGGGTAGACGATTAGGGTTGAATCATGTATAATATCGGGAGGTCTCGAGGATGTCATAGAAATGGTGAAAACACAAACAGACACAGGTAACATGCTATACTTGTTATCCAAGTATTTGTTTTATGTGACTAAAATAAATAGAACGTTATAACCTAAGCACAAAAACAAAAAAACTACAAAAATAGAGGGTTTGAGCTGAAAAGTAAGTCTTTGTGTCTTTATTACAGTAATTGTACTGTGAAAAAAAACTCTTAAGCCACCTCTAATGCAGTAACTTTATATTAAATCAAACAATGAAGATTAAACCTCAGCAGCAACCTCATTTCCCCCCTCGTCTGTTCCAGCCACTCAGCATTAAACATCACCAGTATACTAATCACCGGCCTGATGATCTGCATTTGTTTCTCACTGGTTCATGTCTTAAGTTAGAAGTTTTTTTGTTTTTTTTTCTGCTTAACTGATTTACATGACACCATTTGGCATAACAATCAAAAAACATTTCTCTGAAATTGGTCAGATACAGGGACTGGACTAAAGAATGAGAGACAAAAACTTACCAGAGAGAAAAACTATTCCTCAAAACCGCATTAGAATACAAGAAAGTCTGTCTCTTTGGAAGCAAAATATCAATAAATGAGAGGTGGTACATTCCTGTAGATGCTAAAAACGAAAGCTTTTAATAAATTTTATCTTTGACATATGGCAGCACAGCCCTGTTCCCACATTTACATCAACCAACTATGTTAGTGTGGAAAAGCAAGTGAGTAGGCCTGAAAGTTCTCATTTTTTTTTAGTGAGAACAGGATTTATACATTACACAGACATGTTTACTTTCCTGTCATGTTGCAGGTCATCTCTGTATTATGAGACGTCTGAAAACTCGCTCGTGTCAGCGGAGTGAAAGTTTAATGGCTCTCGTCCAGACGCTGATTTTATAGCAGAATGCCACTGTAAATAAAAAGAGGTCATGTATTTATTTCTTTTTCTGTGTTGCTGTCAGATATATAGTATATACAGTAATATATACTGTATGACACATTTACAGTATAAGATATGAATATGTTAAAAAAAACAGTGGAAAGCCATATTGAAAATGAAGCTCAGAGGAGAAAGAAATCGCACATTTGTTTACGGGAACAGTTGATTTTACAGCATTTGTTCTTTCATCCTTTTTAACTGCCTGGTTATGTCACAATCGGGTTACATTCTGGTATCCTTGGCGAAGAAATGTTGCTGCAGCTTCCTAAAGTCCTTATGAAGAAAAAAAATGGGTGAATATAAAACCTAAAACATGACACAGTTATTGTATGAAGTGGTGTGACTTGTTGAGCAGATCATGCGAACAGACCTAGGCCCTACCCATGTTTTTTTCAGTCTTATAGTTTAGGCGACGCCCACCTCTAGCTGAAATACACCTCCGGTACAGACACCGCTATAGGTCTTTGGAGCACGTATCGCCACACCCACATATTCATTCATTTATTTATTTTACTACATATTGACATTAAGAATGAATAAAAGCCAGACCTCAAATCCATGTGCACAATGTTTACATAACCTTGTATATCTTACTCAAATAGGTTTGCAAATATTAATTTACTCTAAGCTGTTGTTTGCATACTGCTGAATGCCAAGGTACGAGCAATGTCACCGCACTTAATTACTTTTCATTTAATCAAGTGAAGACTCTTATTACATTGGGGTATTAAGTGTTTAGTGGAACATACACTACTGTGTTAGATCTAGGAATACAGAATTTACCTGACTCATTTTCTTAAGTTTTAGTCTCCTGATATTTGAAAGTGTTACTGTATGTTGATGAACTCGGGTTAAACTATTTAACATGGGAAATGGGAAACTAATCAAAAATAATTTTATTATAAATTCAATAATATTGTGCGTTACTGAATATAACGTACTGTATGCCAGAACAATAATCTACATTGGAGAACAAGTTACCAGAAACCAGTTGTACTGTATCAGACAGTGAGATGAGTTAATATTAGGTAGCTAAATGAAATTTAGGCAATTATGCCTGATTTTTTTTTTTTCCAATAATGTATAATTTGCATTAACAGTGTTATATAAAAATAAATAAGTAAGAGGAAAAAACATGATTGGATGGAAGTTAGAACACCATTGTGGTATAACACAATCTATCAGTTTAGTGATTAGAATGCAGGGTGAGCATAAAGTCTTTCCCCTGATTTCAAGCATATAATGCTGTGCAAAAGTGCTTTTCTCCTTTTTTTTTTTTCCTCCCCCATTTCTTTATATTTTGCTCCCAAAGAGCCAGACTTTCTTGTATTTTTAATGTAGTCTTGGGGAAAAGTTCCCTGAAGGACTTTTTTTGGCTCTCATTTTCTCTCCAGTCCCTGTACCTGACCAATAAAAATCCAGGCTTTTTACACTGCATACTCTTTACATTAGGCTGACCTCATACATACTTTTTTTTGTAACCTAACTGACTGGTTTTGGTACATGAAACCACAAAACAGCTTTCTCCTTCAGAGACGTCCTCTTGATACTGGAGTTTACAGCGTCAAAAATGCTATTATCGGTCTATATAATGCCACAACAATTATGCTTCTATCTACAGTAACTTTGACTGAAAACCCCACCAAAACATTTTGGGTAACACTTTCTATAAAGCCAGTATTCATAAACCTTTATGGTTGTCAATCTTATAGGAATGTTATGGTGTGGAAAGCAATAAGTCTATAAGATTATTACTGAAAACATTTCCATGTCCAATGATAATGAGCTATAGATAGATAGTAAGTGTTAGTGCAGTCCACAATTTTAGAAAAAAAAATTTTAGCAGGTGTTTTGCTTTACTTTAAACCTTAGAAATCCAGACCCACACTCCAGGCAACCTGAGTGCCATAAAGCCCCTCAAATCCTCTCTGTGCGTGCAGCTGGAGCCGCAATGCATCATAGTGATGGCTGGCACAGCCCTGAGATTCCGTATTGACAAAACGAGGGCGGCCATGATAATATTCAGCTTTCCACAAATTAGGTCTGCCGGGACTCGCTTGGCCTTCTTCTGCTGTTCCAACTCAGAAACACAGTTTGTGTCGAAGAACAGTTGAACCCTATTCGCCTCATGGTTTCAAAATGTGTCTTTTACCCTTCCGCAATGCATTGTTCTTCATACCTGCCATACCGTTAATTGAGATCACTGTTATGTTAGGTTAACATACGTCCTGCGTGGCTTGAGAAAGTTGTAGCAGCCTTGCATTGTCTAGACAGATGCTGACTTTTAGAGAAAGGTCAGAGGAGTCCCGCCAGCCTGAGAGTTCCAAAAACTGACATGTCCATTATAATGAACGGTGTGACCTTAAACGGCGGAGACAGATCAGTCGTTTTGGTGCGTGAAATTAAATATGTATGGCTCTGTCTTGGGATGTTAGTCAATACGTGTGAAACAAGTTCTTAATTGAACATTTTACACCAATCAGCCATAACATTAACACTACATAACATTAACACATTAATATTGATTATCAATTTTTTATATATATATATATATATATATATATCCTGCCTGACACCACAGTACACCACCAGGAGGTCTTCTGTGTTGTCATGCCTTGATGGGCCAAAGCTGCTATAGCAGCATAAGGGAAACCTACACAATATTAATATTAATAATAATGCTTTGCGCTGTAAGGTTGTGGTTGATCAGAGCCATACATTGCAATAATCTAATTAAATTTTTGTTTTTAGAAATTTGATTAGCTGTATTATAGGTTTTAGTTTAAATTTGTTCAAACATGAAGAAAGAAAGAAATAAAAAGTTAAATGGAAGCAGCTTGTCCAATTGCACACAGAATACATAAATAAATAAATAAATAAATAAATAAAACCCTAAAGAACAGTTATCTGCTTTAAAGATTTTCCTGTTTGGGAAAGGTTACAGCTTTATCTCTAACTGTAAGTGCTGACGGTAAGAGCTACAACTGGAGCCCTTAAAAAAAAAAAAATCTTTTGTTACTGTCAATCAAAAAAAATTTTTTAACAGTGCATTTTTAATAAAGTAACATATTAAATCTTGCCTATTAATATTAAATTTTCAGTTAACAGAAAATTGTTGTTGCTATGGAAAATTTGTCGCCTTGCACCTCCAGGGTCCGGGTTCGATTTCCGGCTAGGCTCGATTCCCGTCTCTGTGTGCATGGAGTTTGCATGTTCTCCCCGTGTTTGGTGGGTTTCCTCCGGGTACTCCG